>CM010315.2:7826047-7867571 GCA_001923025.3 Taenia multiceps
TTGTGTTCAAACCCCCTAGAACGATGAAGTACTTAGTCAACTTACTTAAATTTATCAACTTCTTTCTATAGTATGCGAATTATCCGAGGGCAAGGCCTATGAATTTTTATCGACTGAAGAGGTAAATAAATAGTTTTCATTCAATAACTTACCATTCAAAGTGGTTAATAGTGTTGCCGACTTTGTAGAACCAATCGCTGGCTAATTTTGAATGGAAGCCAATGTTTCAGCTGGACGATTTTTTGTTCCCAATGTTTTTGGTGGCAAGAGAAAAGCTGGAAGACCATTAAAAAATTGGAGTTTTGGGACCTTAATTTCATCTGTCCAATATATTGCTTTGTTTTGCCAAAATTCAAAGTTTCCGTTTACTCATACAGTCCCCTGTCAAAATTGCTCACTCATGAGTCTCACGTCCTTTAAACTGTCCAAGCATTCACTGTGCTTACCTTTAAGAAACAGTTCTGAGTATCCCCTCACAAATGTCCAGTATTCGGTTTGGCACTGTGGGGATAGTCTTGTCAGCTCTATCCCCCAAATCATCTTCCCAAACACCTTTGCCTTTTCCTTTAGGTCACACACATCGATACCTGCTTCTAGCCAGTTGCGAATCGCTCGAAACTTTGTATCCTCACTCACACCTTTTAGTTGTTTGCTCTCCAGCATCATCTCAAAATACCGTACTGTTGTCTGCATCAGCATCTCCCTTTGCAAGCACAGATCTTCAAAGTGTTCTGTCATCAGTGGGATGCATAACCCCACTAATTCACAGTTCAACGTGGCGTTGGCTATTGACCACACCTCCGCCACATTGTCTAGAGAGATTCTTTAGTCACTCAGGTTTTAAAGCTGCACAAAGTCTCTCCTACCTCGCTCTTGGAAACTCCACACACCAGGAGACGATTCTCTTGGAGCCGAGATTATGTGCCAGTAGATACAATCGTGTAGCATTCCCTGCAGAGATTGCAAGTTTACCTGCATATGCATAGTTGACGACAGCCTCTACAATAGTAAGGAAGGTTAACGAAGGAAGTGGTGTGTACGTACTCCGTAGGAAACCGTTTCCAGTGGCTTGCCATTTCACCCCGTTTAGAGGTTAATGTCTCCAGTAAAAGTGGAAATTTGGCTGCCAGAACCAGTCGATGTGCATCGACACTTTTCCCATCCTTTGTCTAGAAGTTGGAGCATAAGACCCATGTTCGTCAACTCACAGTAATTCGTAGGTCAATGAGCTTGCCCTGTTCACGAAAGATGCCAAATCTTTGAATAAGTAAAGAGTCTGTTTCTACATCCAAACATATCACTGTCTCCATTTTTCACTAAGGAATTGGGTTGTACGTTTAACACGAGGTGCGTGTGATTGAGTGAATGAACGTAAATGTGGCGTGTGTTGAGGGGCCTCAGATGACCTTGAAGGAACCGAGCGATTGGGTGCAATGCGCAAGCGGTGAGTAAACCTGCGTTAACTGATATTAGATTGTGTGCTCCGACTAAGCTTAAATGTGACACTTGAATTCGCCTTCCAACACTTCGACTTGCTTACGCGGGCACCGAAGCCTACGCTTTTGTTTTTGAACAAGTTAGTATTGAGTTCTGATGGCCTTGCTGATGACCTCCAGAGCTTCTGCACATGGGCAGTACATATTCTGTCCTCGCATCATACCCACCTTCGGCTTCGGCAGTCTCGCAAAGTGTAGTAGTAATATCAAAAATGAATGCAAGCCCAAAAGATTCACGTCTCTGATCGGCGAACCTTGACGTGATGTGAGAAGGGCATATGCTGTGACCGGGATGATCCTTGACAATCTGAACAGAAGGATTGGAAATGGCCTTTGGAAAGTGACCCTGAGGTGACACTACCCACGGTGGTGATCCATCCAAAATTGCTTGTTGCAGAGATGCTTGCATGAAGGTGTTTATTGCGTGGACTCGTGATACAGACTTAAATGCTATAAACTAATGATTAAAAGTATCTCTACGTGGAACCACCTCTTTTAATCGTGGTTGAATTAAACCTCGCTATCTAAAATTTTCTGACTTTCCCTTCCCATCCACTTACCTCAAATGTTCCTACACGATTTTCTATGAAATGCAGATAAATGTTTGCTTACAATTATCAAAATCTTGCGACGACTAAGCTAACACTTTACTAACTCAAAGAAATAAACATGCTGATTCGAAATTGGCCTCCAAGTACACCCAGCAGATTTGCGTAACTCAGTCGTCCTCTTCAGTAGCAGTCAGTGCTTCATTTACTAGGAGTCGAAGGCAACAGAAATTCATTTCTCTCATCAGAGCGCTGATAAGTTCATGCTGACACCATTGTGAATCGCTGTTGCTTTCATCCTGTCAGCACTTCTGAAACCATTCCAATTCTACAATCACTGAGGCCATTTTTGCGCAAACTGATGGACACACAGTTCCTTCGAGGTGATCTGAGTGCCAAAAGTCATCCGGATGATAAACGGCTGTCCTTACTGTTAATGTGTGTATTTCAAATAATGCCATCTAGCTGCCAGAAGATTGTTGTGGCTGCTAACAAAGCGAGAGGATGACGTGTGCCGAATACCGGTGCATTTGGAGGCAGTAATCAAATTAGAGGTGTGCAACGTCTCCAAGTGACACTTTGTGTGCTGGTGGCATTTATCAATGGAATAATGTCTGATTTTCTGCCTGTAAGTCTTACCCGTTGGCGAAAGTCCTATTCAATTCATCATACGTCGCAGTTGTTTCAAATGAACAGATTCACTTTCACTTCGTGTTTCAGAGCGAAGAGATAATGCTAGTATCTTCTTGCCTGAAAAACAATTTGACTGCGTCAAGTTCAAGCGATCACCTTCCAATGAGTTGCAAAGCGCAAATTGACTAAAGTTTACTGTGTAAGATCATCACACCTAACTTTTGCCCAACCCTTGCGTGCCAGCGGATGTGTGGGGTGTGTTCAATCACTGACACATTTGCAACGATGTCCAGAGGTCCTCGTGGCCTCATTCCGCGTCTCTCCTGCATGCAAATCCAAAACTCATAGAAGAGATTAAGCAAATAAAAACATTGACAGAGTCGTAGGTCAAAACAAGCTTTCTATAACCCCATTAGGTAGACACTTGATCCGGCATTTACAGTAGTGGAAACACGAATTATAACTGCGTTTGAAGAATGCACATCCTTGCTTTGATCCTTCTTCACCAGCCACGTGCAACAATATTTTGATTAGATTTCAGCTCTTTGTTTCGGTACTGCTGGCACTCATGCAGCCCTCGAACCATGTCAGTGACCCCACGCAGCCCTTCTCTACCTCTCCAATGCACTTTCTATCCCGTTATTATGGCAGTGCAAAACCAACGAAATAGTAGAGCATGAGAAAATTAGTGACGATACCTTACAGAAAGCCTAGAATCTGCTTCTCCAGTCGAGTACTACTCCCGTGATTTGTAGAATCGTTGTTAAGACTATAGCGGTCGGGGAGACCCGTGTTGGTTTGGATGGATTCATGATTCCGCCTCTTATCATTTCTTCGACCGGAAGCTTTCCCTCCTTCTCCAACAAAGGCGATTACACGGATCTGCATGTCTCTCACGTCGGTCTAGCTTTCCCTATGCCCATCGTATGCCTCCGAACATTTGTCTCCTACATTGTCGGTTGCCACTCAAGAAGACACTTGGTTATGACCAATAACCGAACACGTCTCGAAGATAGACTTGGGACTGTTATTGATAGGTGGCCTCTTTTGAGTGGACTCAATCAACCAGCACAAAATGCGACCTCACTGGGCCACTAGCCATTGGCTAAAACCCAACAACACCCAACACGGCTATTCGCACTAACAAAACCAAAACGCAATCTCTTGAACAACTAACTTACTCAGAGCCACTTAACTGCGTCAATTAAATCACGAAATCATACAGGACCGCCTAAGCAATGAGTTCAACCACCAGCTTTGCTGCGCGTGAAGAAGTCAATGCTTGCTCCCGCTTCTCCACAACAAATCGCAAACATTTCGCCTAGCTTTAAAAAACACATTTGAACAGTGTTAAGTGCATCTTTAAATGAAGAGCAGTAACGGATATACTTCCCTGCAATTTTCACAAGACAGAGGTCACACAAGTGCAGGCATTGGAGTGTATTGGTTTCGCATCGAGGTGAGTCACACTAACAGGTCCATAGTTGATAGGTGACAGTCGCAAAACTTCCAGTGGAATGAAATAGACAGTTTTCCACACTGTATTACCTGATGTTCAGCCTAATTTCACAAGGAAACGCATCTTCATAAATTTGCGCCCCATAGTCGAAGTGGTGAAAGGAAGGCAAGCTCAATCCGTTCATGACTGGCCGTTTTTCTAGATAAACGAAACACTGGTAATGGAGAAATGATTGTCCTACCCACCCAATAACAAAAAAGGAATGTATTAATAAGCGTGACCACACCAACTGCAACAGACAGAAAACTTTGCTTTCAACATTGTCTCTAACCTATACCGTCACGTTCAAACATGCTTTGGATGTCAGATATGTCCAAGTCTCCACCGAGTCCACGCTCCGAACATAAAAATTGAAGCCAGGCCAATGTGCAAAGCATCCGTACATAACGCACATCCCAAATGTACAGGAGAGCAAGTTGTTCAAGGAAGCCATTCATGGTAATGTCTACCACCTCGCATCTGTCCAATCGGCTTGTGGTGCCAGTGAAGAGAACTTAGCACGCTCTGTGCAATGAGTAGCAGAGGGGACTATGCAATCCTTTATAATAGCGCATCACGCTTCAATAAAGCATTAGCATTGCTAGAAACGATGGATGAATATCAAATGCAGGACAAAGTGGACTCACGTGTACCTAATGTACGGGCAGATGAATAAATAGATGGAGGGATACAAAACAAGGGATGAATAGGAAATGGTCAACAGTCAATCGCACGGCGATATGAGGAAGAGAATGTTCATTCAACAGCTAAAGTTAGTGATGAAGGCAAATGCAATCATGGGCCAGACTCTTCTTGCTTACGAAAGAGGTAACTGGTGCACACTCCTACGCACCCACAAAATCCCATTCCACTATTACCCATCTACAGTCTTTGGTTAGAACTCCAAGCTTCAGCCGTCTTGTAAGTAGGCACACACACAGTGGATTCAATGGACCGATGTGGGCAATGTGCTTACTGTAAGAGAAGTTGCCGAATTGGCACATCATCTCCATTTGGCCCAACCGTCAATAATTCATTTGCAATTCACCTTCGTTTGGGCTTGGGAGCAAATAGTGATAGAATTTTGGATCGCCTAGCGATCGCGGCAGCACAAGCTATTACCCATCATAAGCTAATCCCTCAGTCAGTCACTCGACCAGCCAACCACCCTACACGGATGTTAAAGAGACGCAGGACCACCAAGTACAGACACTGTCAATCCTACTGTCCAGCGAGTAAATGGCAGTCATGCGCTCAGCCACCACCACGACAGCCACTTCCATGCTGGCTTGGGAGTGAACAAGCTGTCGCATCGCTGCTGGTTGTTCTTCACACATCAATCTCGAAGTAGATTAGCCGAAAGCAATGTGTAATTATTTGGTGTGCAAAGTAGGGATTCCTCCCAAACGCGATGTCCTTTGGCGTCACCAAAACCAAACAGTTTAGGCCAGTTAATCACATACGCTGCGTCTTGCTACATCTTTTCAAATGCCATGGGAAAATGTTTAAAGAAAACCTGGCTTTCACTTCAGCCTTACAACCGTGTTACATTCCGATCACCTTCAACCAAAAGCAGCAGAAATTAAGACGAAAACAGCAAAGTAGCACAACGCTACTGATGCACGCGCTTTACGTCGTGCCATAACGGGTTCCATCAGTAACTGTACGAGCTTTTTCGACCATCCGATTCATTATCAAGCATCTCACGACTTGATCACACCAAAAATGTAGATGATAAGCGAAGAAATGTTGTTGGACTTTAACTACTCAAAATGCTTACAGGCACTTAAAGCGGCAAAATAGCTTAAATAAGGTTGATAAATTTTAGCAGCAGATTCTATCACAACCGCGGCATAAAATCGGAATCAGCGCAACTCCAAGTGATCACTTGAGAACTGGGAGGTCTAAACAATGTCAGTCACCCGGTTTGGTTGCCTAAACACGAGTTCGTTGTGCAATACAAGCCCCATATTCGACAGTCTAACAGCAGTTGTAATAATTTAGAATCTTAGACAATAAAGCTCACCAATTTGTGGAAGGGTAACTTAAGAGGAAAATGATCTCTCGGATACCTCACAGACGCTGCAACAAAGCACCAGCAAAGGGGAACCTGAAGCTGCATCAAAACATTGTCAGCTGGCAAAAATCATTAGCAGCCTTCAGCCAACTTGAAGAAATGAGAAATTTAAAATGACCACCAATTAGCCAAAAAAACTTCATATTTGATTCGATCGATGCATGTTATAGGAAAGAAAAGCTCACATATCAGACAAAGCAAGAATCTCAAATTCCCTTTCCTTCCCTCCTGCAAGGCATTGACGAGCAGTAGGAACCACGTGTGCCCCAAGTTTCGTAACCTTTAGAGCCTGTGCAACCACAAGCATTACCTCACCGACAGACAACGGGGAAGCGACAATGGTGGCAGAACCATCAGATGTAGTGATTTCCTCAGGTGCAGCAAAAACTACAACAATTTCGGTGGTAGCATTGACCCATCACATCATCCGCGCCACTTAAAACAAAAAAGATTGCACAAGTGACAATTTAGCGGGTGAGATTTATCACTGCAACGAGGAATTTGATAAACTAGACGCACAGTATGAGAGACGATGTCAAAGACATGCTGGCTGTGAACCTTTGTGCTTCGTCTACCTAAATGCTGAGAGCGATATAGGCGAAGGAGACTGAACTATTGAGGACATCGTCAGCGATCTCCGGGTTCGTGCTCGCAACGACAGTGCTGCAGAGGTTGGAGATGGTAGAGGGATGTGGGTTCAACGCTGCGGTGTCAATCACTGCCCTTGCCGCATTGCACTCCTTGTCAGCAAGAAAAGTAGTGCCACAGTTAAGTATAAATGAATAGCTAACGGACTATGGAGGCGTTATAAGGAAGGAAGTGAGCAGATGATAATATTTCACCATGACGTAACACAGAGTAGTCACAAAATCAAAAGCAAGGACAACAGCCAAAAACCAACCAAACATATTCATTTGCAAGTTATGCACCATCGAGGAATCAACATCTGTCTGGAGCAGTGACAGAGTTACCTCCCTACTTCTCTACGATCTCCACAAAGCAGAGAGCATCCGAGTGCTGCCGTTGGAATGTAGTAGCCTCGAATAAAGGTGCATAAAACCAACAGCTCTGCACTTGATAAATGACAGTCGCAAAACTGTCTGTGGAGTGATATTGACAGTTCTCGAAATGGTACTGCTTGACGTGCAGCCTAGTTTCATTTTACGTCTCCTCGTTCATCGCAGCGATTCAACTGTCATGCTGATGGCACTGAAAAATGTCATTCTTGCGATTTGTCAGTTACCTGGTCACGTGTTAATCCTTTATGATTGAGTGCCGCATTACTAACCTTCCTTTGCCATAGTGCTCTATTCAGTGTATTTTAGCATGGAGAAAATTTTGTCTGTACTAATGCACCAATTTCCCAAGGGAGGAAGCTATTTGGGTTCCAAAAACACTAGAGGATTTGTCATTAGTGCCATTTTGCTGCTGTTTAGCAAAATGACAAATCCACTTGAAGCAAGTCACAAATATAAGATGCTGTAGCGTACAGTTTGTAAATGCAACTCTGCACTGCACATCATTGCGCATGAAGGCTTCCGGATTTGAAGTTGGTCCCTTCCACCAACTCAGCTACTTATTACTTGGTAGTAGTGGTAGGGTCATCGTAATGCGATGTTTGTTCAGCTGCTGTGATCACAGAGAAAATTATCCTTTTTTAATTGGCACAAGGAGGCACACTTCCATAAATTGACACCTTTTGATGAACAAAGCAAAAGGGGACAAATTCATTGAAGTCATAGCAGGTCGTTGGTTATCAGACGCTGTTTGCCCAAATCACTCCCATTTTCTAGCTAAACGAAGACTTATTAGCAGGGAAATGATCGCCCTTCTCACCAAATAACAAAAAAGAAATGTATTAACAAGCGTGACCACACTAACTGTAACAGACAGAAAACTTTGCTTCCAACATTGTCTCTAGCCTATACCGTCACGTGCAAACATGCTTTGGATGTCTGATATGTTCAAGTCACCACTGGATCCACGCTTCGAACATAAAAATTGAAACTAGGCTAGCGTGCAAAGCATCCGTACATAACGCACATCTTAAATGTACGGGAGAGCAAATGGTTCAAGGAAGCCATTCACGGGAATGTCTACCACCTCGCGCCTGTCTGTCTGAGCGGTTTGTGGTACCAGTAAAGAGAACTCACCATGCTATGCGTAAAAATAGTAGAAAAGACTATGCAATCCTTCTTTACCGCGTATCATGCCCAATAAAGCATTAGTACTTTTAGAAACGATGAGTGGATATCGAATGCAGGATAAGGTGGATTCATGTGTACATAATGTATGGAGGGATTGGTAAATAGCTAGATGGACACAAAATAGGGATATGAATAGGGAATAGTCAACCAACAATCACACTACGAAATGAGGAAGAGAATGTGCACTCAAGAATCAAAGCTAATGATGGAAACAGATGCAAGCATGGGCCAGACCTTCCTGCTTACGAGTGAGATAACTGGTGAGCACTCCTGCAAATCCATGAGATCTCATTCCATTATTAGGGACCCACAGTCTTTGGCTAGAACCTAGAGCTTTAGACGTCTTGGAGGCAGACACACACACACACAGTGGACTCAATGGATTACATTCAACGAACCCTTAAATTGCCACTCATATAGACCTGAGAACGTTCTCAAGGAAGCGTGCGGTGACCATTCCACACTCTAATGAACCTCGTCAACAGTTGGGGTCAGGACTAGCTAGTATCATGCATGCATGATGACCAAAACTTCCCTTCCAAACCTCCAATCACACAAACACTGCGTGCTATTCATTCAGGTTTGATGTGAACGACTGATATGATTACCCCAGTAACAAATTTTGCCTCCATGCTTGCAAATGCTTTATGTCAGTCGACTGGACGGTCGATTGGTCAATCTGTCAATCACTCAGTCTTGATGCATGCGCTAATTATCCCCTCCCATGTGCGTGTGACCACAGAGCACCGAACCATCACCAACTGTTTGGTTGTACCCTACCATTTGAGGTGCAGATAAGGAGTTACAAAGAAAGTGGTTCTACGCCAAATGACCTAACCCAACTACTTCCACCGACCACGACTATTCAGCCATACCTTTCTTGTAAACACTAAAAGAGATAGATCGCTCAGTCTGTGCGCAACGCCTCCCACCTGCCTTGACACCAGTGACCACAACTTTTCCACACGATTGGAAAAGGAGCCCACTATTCTGAAAGGGTGGAATAATGTGGAGGTACTGCTGACTTGATTCGAGTAGCGCTTGCGTGAGCCGCTCACTACCACACGATCGATGGAACTTACCCACCCAGCGCAAAGATGCAGAAAGGTGCCAGATTTCTTTCATTGTGTCCAAAATAGGCATGGAGTTATTGGCAAAGCAAGCTTTTCCTAACTCACCTCCGTCAAGGCTCGTGGGACCCGCAAGCGTCCAGTTCGATCCTACATTACGGTCAACAGATCCCTTACCAATCACTTAAACATTTAACGAAGAGGCGCAAAAGTTGACTGCGACTTGACCATTACCATTAATAAGAGATTCAGCATACCAGAATAGTGCGAAATCGAAGCACATTTGCACCTCAGGGGCCATGAGCCCCATCAAACACGGAAACCGCAAATATCGACAGCTCTTTGCCCATGTGGTGCATTCAAACAAACGGCTTATGAAAAGCGATTTTGACTTCGTGTGAATCGCCATGTCTGTAAAAACCTATGGCCAATAAAACGCCCAAAAACCGGAAAGAAGAATCTGCAAAACAAGTTAATACAACTAACATTTTTGTGAATGAGGGTCATTTATTGGTGGCGCAAATTTGTTGCAACCTCCAAATCCGGAAAAACCATGCTGGATATTAGTAACGATGCTTTTGGGAAATTCCAATGATTCATGGGAAAGTTTCACGCAATGGAGGTGCATTAGTCAAGCAAATACTTGCGAAGAACTTGTAGGACGCGCATTTCGCAGTACTTCTTCGATGGACTAAACGTGGTTGCGTCTTATTAGGTTATACAGGATTGACGAATCGTTCATTGAATAAAGTGGGTTATCTCAAGTAAATCACTTACAGTCCGCACAAAGGAAGAAATAATGCTCGGGCAGAATAAACATAGTAGGCAAACAGAAGGAAAAGAGATGATGATTGGCTCGCGCAACACTACTTCACCCATCCCAATTTCAACTTGTTTACCACAGTCCACGTGCTTGATCACCCTGCTGTCATCGAAAATTTGTCCACAAAGAAATAGATGCAGTTGCTAACCAAAAAGCACCAACCCCTACTTCTACCTTAGATTCCGCCGATCATTGCTAACCGATAAGGGACCAACAATATGGAATTGGCGTCAAACCCATTTGAAAAAGATCAAGGCACCAAATATGTTACGCTAGTAGGGAAGACAAACACTTACTTTAGATCCTACTGGGCGGCAGTCATCAAAACAGTAGCTGCATCCACAAATGAACAAAGAGCCGAGAAAGGGATCAAGTATCTGACACCTGGAGACCCGCCGAGAAAACTCCCTTTTGATTGCTGGCCTCCACGCACTCACTCGTCGCCGTACGACTGGGGTTCGCTGCCTCATGCAAGGAGCGTCGGCTGAATCGCATGCCGTAAAATGGCCGATGAAAGAGTGCAGACCCTTCCGACCCTTCAATCACTGCATCGTACGGGGAAGACGTTCTCCCCATACTTTGCAATTGAGAAACGGAGAGCAAAACCCCTTCAAGGAGACGAAGAAAGTGTCTTCATGCAGAAATCCCTCCAATCCCGTTTCAACATTGACCAACTGCCATTGGAGGGATGAGATTCACCCATACCAAAAGTGAATCCCTATATAAAAGGATTAGGTAACATAACAGGACAGAAACACGGTAAGAACTTAAGCTTTGGCATTTCAGAGAATAAACTGCAATGCATGGTCTCTAACCCCAACGTTAGACGACTTTCATCATCGCCTGCTTATGCACTCAATGAAAAGATGTATGGATTGCGTTAAAGCTTGTCTAAAGCCCCGGAAAAAGTCGAAATTCTGCACTCATTCATCGAAGCCAGCACACAATTGCTTGCTCTTATTTTCCATGAAAGTCAAAAAGGGTTATCTGAGCCGAGACAAAAGAAACATCACGAATCGTTTTCTTGTATGCGAACCTTCACATTTAACCACTGGAATAACTACACACTCACATATTCGAATGCATCGACGCGCCAGAGGCTAAAATGGGGCACAGGGAACTACACACAGCAACTTTTGTATTATTTGCCAATTTCTCCCTGCAGATTTATCCGTACTTAAAGCGTCTTACTATTGTGGCGTTCTAAAACAAGCATTATAAAACCTCAAACACTACCTTTGAATCGCCTGGAATAGTACAAAAGCTTGTTGGATGCGAGCACGAATGAAAGCGTAACCAAGAAAAATCTTAACAGCCGCCCCTCGTTTAATTTGAAAAGAACTTAGAGGCACCAGGATCAACGAACCCAACCATACCGTAAAAAGCGGCTAAGCTAGAAATCGAATTGTTAATAGTGGCGTCTGACTAAGTTAGACAAAAGAAACCGAATATCTAGCACAGGCAATACAAAAATATGAGAGCAGCGGACCTATAAGTAAACATACAGAAAAACTATCGTGTCAATCCATGCTTCTGCACAGGCACAAATTTAAAAAATCACACACATCTGTTCCCTCTAACGCGAGGGCAGATAAAGAGCAGCATTGGCAAACACTCCAATTTCTAAATTTTCATATATACCGCTGAGTACATGCAGAGGCTATTCGTTGTAAAAATGCAAAGTTTCGTCATGATTGTTTCTATTAAGCTTAGGAGTTTGCCAGTTGTTTTTTAAGGAAATGCACAAAGTTAGAAGCCGTTGACCTGTAGATGGGTCTATGTGAGCAAAATATATTTTTATCTGCAGTTTTCTTTACGGGGCTTAAAAATTTGCACCAACCACAAGCCACTTAGCCTCAACCACTTGTAGCCACAATTACAGGCAAATAGCGTATTGTGGCAGAGGCTAAGAAACGAATGGTGAAAATTGATTGATTCATCTTCTAGCAGCGCTATTAAAGTACATATACAGGACCAAATATGGCAATGATTGTGCTGTATTGCAACGGATCAATTATTGGTTACTTAAAAATCAAAATTCAATATTAATCATGCCAAGCAACGCTGTTGTCTTTGGTGCAAATGCAAAGCTATTTGTTTCCATCGCATTTATCGTGTAAAAGAGCTAGTCACTTCGCTTCGAGCTGTTTGCTTTTCTTGTGGCGATGAACCCTGATTATTGGCCGAGTGATTTGTTGAAAATTTTAATACCTTTTGGGAGGTATTTATTTTTACGTATGTGTACACATTTATCTTATTCTGTGTGGACGCTCTTGCCAAGATATGCATGAAGCAAAAGATGAAGTTACTGTTGAAATTTGTTCATTTTTTCGCAGCGCAAAATGGCGCCTATTTTTATGCTGCACAATGGTTCTGGCGATTGATTAGTATCGTTGTAGCGTCCCGAGGCTCCCCTTAAGGTAAAAGAAGGCGCAGTACTAGGGCAGAATATATATTCCGGGAACAGAGGACTTGGGGGCTGTTGGCACGGCCCGGAGACCGACCAACCGGCTAGAACAAGATGGCCACCCAAGTGACCTAAACCGGTAGTTCGAACAAACAAAGTATTACACAGCCCCTCTCTTCTTTCGAGCCTCGTCCGCGACGCTCCCCTTCGTCCGCCTCCCGTGTCAGCCATCACAACGTAATCAGTGCTGCGAGAAGCACCCACCAGCTCACCGTCCCAGTCGTCGAGGTTCGAACGCATGTGTTCCTGTAGTGCCATCAATTCCGCGTAGCACTCAGTGCAGCAAATGCGCGCCTCTTGGCCCTCCTCTGGACTTGGAGTCCACGGCTAGTGTCGCTTCAGTTGTTAATAGCTTTCCTGTCGAACACGAGGGCGAGGGAGATGTCGAAGATGAACGTCGATCTCAACCCTTCTGTTACGAGACCCAAAAGGTTCTCCCCTTCGTAGCACGTATACTTCTTTCACAACGCCAACGTTTGCCAGAAGTGGCATGGAGCAGGATAAAATCCATCAAAGTCGGGTCCGCTTTCCGCTGCCACCAATGTAGCGTCCCGAGGCTCCCATTAAGGTAAAAGAAGGCGCAGTACTAGGGCAGAATATATATATTCCAGGAACAGAGAACTTAGGGGCTGTTGGCACGGCCCGGAGGCCGACCAACCGGCTAGAAGAAGATGGCCACCCAAGTGACCTAAACCGGTAGTTCGAACAAACAAAGTATTACAATCGTTCTTGCAGTGCTTGGAGCAACTTATTATTTTAGTGGTAGTGGTTGTAGCGGGATTTTCCCGTTCCTCCTCTTCCTTCCTTTCCACCTTGCTACAGGAAGGTCAAGTTCTTCTAGGCATCACTTTATTTAAGGAAAAAGGCAGGTAAAACAGTCCAAATCTACTGGGGTTGAGTCTCCGGCTCTGGAGGGGAAGATGCGAGCTCGTCCGCAACCACGTGGATATTGCCTTTCCGCCTCTCACCTACAAAGCGCATATAAACACTATCACCGTCCTCGGTGCCGCTCTCGTCCATTGGTTTTAGTTTTGCCATCGGGCGGTTTTCCTTTCTCCACTATTCGTAGACTTCGTTCTCATAGCCAACCGGCGGAGAGCCTTTGTAAGGCCGCATCTTATTGTGGTGGACCGTAATTGGTTGAGTACAAAATTCCGCGTTTCGGACGAGATAGTTTGTGGGGGAAAGAACTTTCACTACACGGAAGGTATCTTTGCTCCAAGAGTGATAAAATTTACGATGGGTTCCGGGTGGAGGAATCGGCTTCTATATTTGGACGAGATCTCCTTCGTGGTAGGTGTTGGGTCGGCTGTGCTTGTCGTGGTACCTCTTTTGTCTACTATAAGACGTTTGTAGATGCTGCCGAGCTAAATTTAACGTCTTACTTATCCCTTCTTTTAGACGCAGAACGTAATCCGGCACATTGTCGGGTGCTGTTTCTTTGCTCGGAAGAAAGGTGTCGGACGGAACTCTCATTTCGCGTCCTGTGAGCATTTTGAACAGGGAAACACCTGTTGACGCGTGAACTGTGGCTCTATACGCCAGAAGGGCGCGTCCTAGGCTCAGGTCCCAGTCTTCTGGCTTCGCCTCTTTGGTAAACGCCTTCAGCAGTCCCACCAGGGTGCGATTTGTTCTTTCTACCTGCCCATTGCCTCGTGGGTGCCCTGGTGTAATTCCGAGAGTCTTGCATAGTTCTGTAAAAAGTCGGCTTTCGAAATTAGGACCTTGATCGCTGTGAACTGATTCGGGCACACCGTGTTGACAGATCCAACGGTTGGAGAAGGTTGAAGCGACTGTTTCGGCGTCTTGAGCCTTCATGGCTTCGGCTTCAGCTACTTTCGTGAAGTAATCAACCATAACCAGGATATGCCGGTTTCCCCTTTTGGTAAGTGGCAGGGGACCCATAATGTCAATGCCCACCCTTTTGCCCGGGAATCCTGTAGGCATGGGTTGTAAGGGTGCCGTCGCTGTTGGGTGAGGTTTCTTGAAACTGCTACAGGTGATGCAGGTTCGGCAGAAGTCGAGTACGTCTGGGGTAAGAGAGGGCCACCAGTATTGTTTGCTCGAGGCCTCCACCATCTTCTCCTCACCTACATGTCCCAATTGCTCGTGCAACTCTTGGAGGACCGTTTGCATCAACGAACCAGGAACAACAAGACGTTTGGGGAACGTGTCGTCTTCTTGATACCATAAAACTTCGTCTTCCAGGGTGAGTTTGAGCCACTGTCGCCATATCCGTTTGGCTGCTTTGCTGGACGATTTCATCTCTTCTGCAGCAGGCTTGTGTGAGGACGCCAGAAACCTCTTGTTTAGCAGCGCCGTGTTGGGATCGGTACTTTGTGTGTTTCTGCACTGGTGTTTAGTAAGCTCACTCAAAAATAGCGTGCCCACTATGCCGCTTTCTTTCTCTGCTGAGAGAGGTCTGCGAGACAATGCATCCGCGTTGCCATGCTTAGTCCCTTTTCGGTACTGCACTGTAAAATCGTATTGCTACAGTTTTTCGTACCAGCGCGCCACGGAGCGGTCAATCTCCTTCAGTGTTTTTAGTCAGGTCAGCGCTTGGTGATCGGTTCTCACAATAAATTGTTTCGCTATCAGGTAGTGTTTAAAGTGCCGAACCATTGTAAAGATGGCGAACAGTTCGCGTTCCGTCGCACTTTTCTGTCTCATTTTTTTGTTGAGCCCGGTGCTGGCGTATGCGATGACGTGTTCCTGGCCTTCTTTATCCCGTTGCTTAAGGCAAGTGCGAAGCTAACTCCACTGGCAACGATGAGCTACGTGCCTTTTTCGCCTCCATGATGAGGAATACAGAAAGAAGATTTGGCAGCACGCTCTCTACTACAAGATTCGTGTGTTGCCCAAGGAACTCTTCCTCCTCCTCATCGAGGCTTCTCTCAAACTCAAAGCCAAATAAGAGGTGGCAGCATTCTCTTTGTGCACCTCATGCCATTTCTAGCGACGAAGGCTAGACATTGAACATCTCGACCTGGCATGTCGAGATTTAACGCACCATCTTGTCAAGCTCACGATGGAGATTGGTTACAAATCCACCACAAGGGAATGCAGTATAGCCGATGAGTGAATGGTGGAGCTCAGTTGGTAGCACTCGGTTTTGGGCAGGAAATGATAACATCAGCGTTCTATGTCATATTTTGGCTCTCCTATCACTAACAATGAGCATTTTCGCTGTCCTAAAGCCCTCTACGGACCTGAGTTTCTGTGCCTTGAGTGATTATACAATATTTCAGGGCGGCGTAGAACGAATGCAACGAGAGATTTTGCCTCTAACGGAGAAGAGCAAAGACTAGGATTGTTGCACCATCAGATGGAAGGCATTTTCTTCTGGATTAGTGCCATCTGACTCTCCCTATCTAAGGCAACGAACACCTTTGACAATACAGCTATTAGAAGAGCCGTTAATTTAATCAGGGAAGCGCATGACGATTACCACTCTACCATACTTCCCCTAAAATAGGGGTTAAAATATGTTGAACGTGCCCATTTCATCCTGACCTCGCCGCTCCTTCCACGTTCTCCAACTTGTCCAGCCCTTAGTAGAAGGTCATCCCCAATTTTGTGCCGCGTATAGGACACTTGTGAACGACTTAGATGTCTTTGGTGGCTACTCCACCGAAAGGCTCTCAAGGGTGCTGCTTCTTCCAATCAATATCGTTAGCACAACTTCCTCAGTTATGCCATATAAATTGGACAAATCTGACGGCTTTAGGGATATGCTCTCAGACTGTCAACAGATAGTCACATGAATGACCGTCTGCAAGAGTTCTTAGCATTAGCAACTTTTAACGTGTAAGCCTACGATGCTGCAGTTAGCTATCATTTTCTACCAACGCCTCTTTGATTAATTGGGCGTCCATCACAGGCGAACAAAATGACCGCTCTGCCTATCTACAACCGGATCGAAAACCAGAACTTGTAAGGAGGAGAATCCACCTTACAATGGGCTAAATTAGTGCCTCTTAATCGCTCTTCACCCAAGATTGGATCGACATATTCACTCTCTAGGAACACCACACACCTTAAGTAGGGATCTAATGAGGTCTGTGTTAACAAACTTTAAAATTATGAGAAGCTGGTCCTACCTTTGCATCTTTCATCGCGTAGGGACCCAACTAAGTTAGGCCTACCACTTTTACGAACTGAAAATTGTTTCTAGTTGTTGCAAACTATGATCATCTGTCGCCGTGTGCATGACAGAATTCGGATAGGCATCAAGTCCGTAATCCGAGTGCATAGTGAGCGCTTAGAGTGCGGAGATTTAGATAAAAATGCACATATCTGACCTGCGTACACGAGTGTGCGAAGAAGCAAGCTGATGAGTGAAAACGTGGGGCACGGCATTTGCATGCAGGCTAACGGTCTGCATAATTGGAAGGGTAGGAGAGGAAAGGAGGTGGACTCTAGTGCAATTCCGATTGTCGCGGGCTCCCTTGAAAAGACGTCTCCAAGGCATTCAAGCACCCTCAAAAGTGGAATTGCAACGACGCTTTGCACGTAACCCTTATGACTTACGTACTTGTGTCTGCGTGCCAACCGATGGTGCAACAATTCACGATGGCTTTTCCGAATATCATTTGATGATCCATGAACAGCACGAGACGACATTGGCAGTTGCCGACTTAATAGCCCCTGCGTGTTTCATCCCGTGATGATTGTTAGTCCATCTATTAAAGGCTTTATTTAGAGCATTCCACTGTCTTGGATGCCACCTCACTTTACGGTGACTATCACAAATAAGGAAATGACGATTCGTTTTTTTAAGAAAGTTGACTAACAATGTGTTGCACATCCGAACCTCTCTTGGGCGATAATAGTCGGCATACGAATAATTCAAACCATTTGTAGTTCAGCATGTCTTGCTAGAAATTGCGGTAGAGGAGTGACACCACTTGCGGATTAAATAAACTCAGAGATAATGTTAAACAACGTGTACCGTTATTGAAGAATTATTCGCAATGGTCAGCGGTCTTTTGGTGAAGCGGAAGTGGCTGATTGCCAACAAGACCATCTCCTAGAATGTAAAAGTCTGCAATGAAAAAAGAATTATGAGCTCAAGAAACGGGAGTATTGAGGGATGCTAGTCGAGACAAGCAAAGTAGACAGTAAATCGTATGCGCTCACAAGAATGGCGCACTTGTAGAAGCAGATCGAGCAGTAGTAGTGATAACAGGAGTTGAAGCAGACACCGCTGTTGTAGTGGTTGCAGGGGTCTTGGTATTTCCACTCGCGGGGCGGAGTCACTTGACGCGGTAAGCACAGAATTCGAAAAGGGAAGAAAGCACTTGTGTTTATGCTTCAAATTGAAGACGATGAATTGGGATTTTTAGTTCGTTATGTGGAGCTCTGTTCATCTGCTCTAGTCGTACTAGCTTTCACGACGCATTCATTACCGGCGTTTAGTTACTGATCACTCTTTACCATTGGGTTGTCCTGTTGTTCTCAGCTAAGGGCATCGCCTTGCTCAAAGTAGAAACACTTCAAGCAGAAAAGCTTGGGATATCCTCTCACCACAACGTGCCACAAATGCTGGCACGTTGAAATGCAAACACAGAGAGGCAAAAAACGAGTCATCAGAAAGCAGACGTGAGGTAAAAGGTACAGAAATGGCAACAAATAGGTGCGAAGGGAGTAGAACAGCAGGTCAAATGTGGAATGATGCACGAGCACAGTGTGTCGTGACAAGGTGGTGTGATGTGATGTGATAAGGAACGCGAGAATGTGGTTAAGCTACTACTAAACATTTGTGGTTAAGTACATACCAAAGGGCGCTAACTATCCTTCCAAATCTACCGAGTAAACAAATGCACTCATTTGCTCAATGGTTCTACACGTATGCTGACTGGAGTATAGTATTAGAAAGTAAGTGTCTTACCAGTTGACTGGGCAAATTCCACATGCATGATGGAAGGTGCCAACAAAATGAGGCAGAGATGGAACAACGTCCCAAGTTGAGGAAGAAGTTGCAATCACAACCCATATATGGTGTGTTTATAAGAATGCAGTACATTCATTTTAGCCTATGAGATTGCCTGTTTTCCACCCGCAAAGCAAGTGGTGCAATTATGCATGCTATGGAAACAAAAACCTTGGGTTGTGCGACTGCTCATGGGTAGGACACAGGTGAGCTGACCTGTGATAGCAAAGAATTTGCGCTAACAAAACATGCAGTAGATTAGATCACGCTTACCTAATGGTCTCCCTAGGACGTGGGTCAGCCTCAAGGTCAAGTAGTCGAAAGCGCGAAAATATGCTGGCTGAGTGACTCAACCGGACTTGGCCGCACACTCAGTGTCCCACTATCCAGCATCGAGGAAAAAAGGGCACGCCACTACTTTCACCTCTAAGCCCACCTGCCATACATTCTTTTCTATCGGCGAGCTGGTTGGCAGGTCAGTCGCATCGAGGTTAGCTTGTATTGCAAAAGGAAAGAAAAGGACAACCAAAGGTCTCTTTTAAAGGCTTCGTACTTTATTGCTTGCCTCGCGCACTGTTAGCAGAAGGGCGGCAATAGTGACTTGCACTCTTAAATATCTCTTGAATTCCAAGATAGTCGCCATTGGTACATGGTTTACACAGTCCTATTGCCTTTCTTCATTTATTGCAGGCGATTTGCACGTTCTGTACTCAACGTGCAGGAATTTGACCTCGGTGAATCGGACAAGGAATAGGCAGAGAAAAATGCTCATGTTGCTAGAATGGTAGCGCGATCCATGCTATCAGCATATGAGGCCATGCGGGATCGTAGACACCTGCTAGACAAGTACTTTAGCAAGGGTCGTAAGCAAATCAATTCTACGAAAATGTGTACTAATTTTATTGTTGAGCATCTTGTTCGGCCGACACCGGGAACGGCATTTGCCTTGGATATCTGAGTCAAGTGGCACATCACAAACGATTGGCGAATCTTGCGACAATGGAGCCACAGGACCAGAGAGCGAATCGAATGACTGATTGAAGAAAAAATGAAGCCTATTGAGGAGGTGTGAATTTCTAGAGCAAAAGTTGAATTCTCATATATGCTCTCGCGAATGGTGATTTGCCTAGGAAATGCGCGATGTCTGGAACATTCCTAAGCTAGAAGCCATAATAACAAATGAATCTCTGTCGGTAGGGCATTGTGGGCAGACCCATGGGAGACTTAAGGAAACGTAGGACCTCTCAAGGAGGAACCTATACTATTGAGGTATATTGCTATGCATTTGGCCATTTAAGTTAAATCAGACTCAGTTTAACATGGTATACATTGTGTTGCACTGGCTAATGAAATCCTCCCAGTTCACTTTTAGCAATGATGGGTTTCAAGAATCAGTTCACACTAAAATGTAAACCGCTTCTATGAACATTGCTTTTTTAAAAGCGCACACGGTTCAAGTGAAACAAAAGGTGTCATGGCGATTCGTTTCCTTCTGAAGCGGTGACCAAAGACGTCTGTGTAAGACAGTTGCATTCAGAAAGACTTACCACCGTAGTGCTAAGGCACTCGAGATCCAATGCACGAAATGGTCAGTAAGGATATAAAGGGTATGGTATACGCAAAGTTTTCTAAAAACTTTTGCATCTGCGCAGTTGTTTTAACTAATAGCGACTCACATTGGAAGCGTGCCTTGAAGTTGGGGCATCGAGAAACATGAGGCTTGCTGAAAGGGATGATTGCATTGGCCTAGCATGTCACAAAGTATATTCAGCCGTTAATTTAAGCCCAACCCTTTTTAAGCCTTTAAGTGGGGAAGATTGAAAGGCAAATTTGTGCATAGTTCTGAGTTCATCAACTGTACTTTGATTCCGGATCAGAGGTCATAACACCAACAAATAAACACTAGCAATTCAGCGTTAATTCCAGAGCTCCCTTTTGGTCAGCGATGGACCTCTTATTTACTCCTTTTGTGGACTACAATCCGCAAGTAGACGTTGCCGCCCACGCAAGTACTAAAACGATGTTGTGTTGAACCAGATTTTTGTCTACCTGCCTTTCCAGATTGAATGATAGTTAAATACCAGTAATCAAAGCATAACCGCAACTAAGGTTTAAAACTGACATGATTTGCTGAAACGTAGCCACATTCATTCCATTGCAAACTTTTATAGCACTGCTGCATCTCACATTTGAGCTTTACAACCTGAACTTGCCACGGACCACTTGAGGGCCCGTTAGCTACATAATTACCATGGTGGTGATCAGAGCTTCAATCGAATTTCATCATTTCCGCTGTCAATATTTGAGCAAAATTTTCATGGTAACCAAGAATGCAGGTTAAAGTTTTTGTTTCCCACCTTTCAGACCCACTTGCTTGCGTGGTAAATTATTTAGTTTTTGCTTCCTTGTGGTGGTGGCAGTAATAGCAGCTGATTTTTGTCCCCTCATTCTAAAATCCCCGCTTGCACTGCAAAGGACATGCGTCACTGTAGTTAGCAGGCCGCACTAAGCAATAGCATCACTGGCGAATGAAAATAAATGAATGAAGAGGTATAAATTGTGCACATTTTTTCAAAATGGAGCTGTCGGCACCCAGGGAAAGTGCTCGTGTATTAACGGATTGAAATGTCCCGCCTTTGACGGAGACCTGGAGATTGCCGACCCCACGACATCTCACTGGAACTCACCATAACTCCCCTCCCTTAACCTTGTTTTTAGGCATGGGTGATAAGTCTTCTAGTCAGAGCACATCATTTCAGTCCTCCCCTGGATGGAATGCATAAATAATGAAACATCGCCAACTAAAAGGGGGGCTATTGGTTCAGAATTTGGTTCTAAAATGACATTTTAGACACTTTTTTGACCACCAAGAATGCATAGAGGAGCTTTGCATTGTGGTTGTCATGCGGTTAGTTAAGCGAAATTGGGGTGTTGATTAGCATTTTAGGGGAGACTTCGCCATCAAAAGTGTGGTTTACTTCATTATACTTTAAGCTGATGGATAAACTCTCTGAAGTAGCGGTGACCTTGGTGGGGTTGCTGCAACGTGATTAGGTATTAGCAAATTATTTTCAGTTTCCTCAATCTGCAAATAATCCTTCTTTGTCGTCCGTAAGGAACCACTTATGCACCATATTCCTTCATTATTGCTGCAATCCTAAGTCCTTAAGGGAGATGGAAAGCTAAAATAAGGCAGCGTAAGATGAGTCTGTTGTAAGTTAACGCTAGCAAAATAAGCAAAACTGAAGTGAGGTTAGCAATTCAGTCATGCTGTCCTCGTACTTATTCTGGGTGATCATCAGTTAAGCAGACATAATACCAGATGTGTTTATGCATTATAGCCAACCATTTGAGACTACGACCCACTAACGCCCCATGGCTCTGCAACCCAACTTTGGTTTTGTCTATCCATGGAGGAAAAATCGCGTAATGTCTGTTGTGGAGGGGAGGGTTTAACATTGGACCGCAATTGGCAACGAAACAGCGAGAAATTCAAAATTGTGGATAAATACTAAACAAAATTTTCCTGTTCTTGGAAAATCGACAAAATTAGAAGTCACTGTCATGCCTTACATTCGATAATCTATCTTTACCTGACTGACATGTCATTCAAGCATTTGACTAGTTTCAATTGTCAATGGGTTCCACAGTGTTACGAACCGTGAAAGAAGGTTTCCGATTCCCCTGTTTCCTACAATCTCACCCTAGATTTAACCACATTCTCATTACAAGAGCTCTAGTGCTCCAACTCAATCTTCTCTCTTGCCTTCTCTCTCTCCTAATTTGCAAGCATGTGAAACGACGAAATAGGTCTCGTTGTTAACGCCATTTGCGAGGCACTGTCAATTGGCTCGATTTTGTTTTGCAGATATGCCCAGGTCAGTGGCAGTTAATGTGGTACCTTCCTGTATCAACAAGTGCCACAAGTGTTGTAGTGCTTTAAAGAATCAAACGTCATTTTCCCCATTATTCTTTGAAATAGCCAAAATTGTTTACATACACCCAAAAAACGGCGATGTTGTGTGGTAAATGCTCGTAAAAATACTACTCAGCCATACACGTTGCCCAAGTCCTAATATCAGGCATACGCCATTCTCTCACGCGTCAGTTGAAATCTAATTGTTTTTTTCGGTAACACGTGCTTTTACAGTGGAAACCAATGTGCCTTCGGCTGCCCCAAAGTCAAAAAAACGTGTTGCACTACGTTGCGTCACATACACCCACGTAGAACGCTTGGATGCTCTTGCACAAATTCACCGTCAGCACCACACTAGCTCCTCGGCGTTAATGGTGGTAACAGAGTGGATGGTTCTGCGATTGGTGCGAAATGTGCTTCTCTTCCAGTGGTGGCTACAACTCTACTAGATTATCTAGTCATCGTAGTGAGGTTCAAAGTGAGGACTATAAAGCTGCTGGTAACAAGTACAATCGTGTCATTTGGACAACCACCGCTGTTCTCATTAAGTAGCCCTTCCTTCACTTTCACATCTTACAAGACACTACTTAAACAGTCAATACTACCACTATCAGTTGGGTATCTCTTCCATCCGCACCTGAGAGAAGTAGTGGTCTGACATGAAAGCAATCTGTTCCAAGCGTGTACACTCTGTACCTTCACACAAAAATAGTTTTGTCAGAGCTTTTGTTGTAAGTTATGCACGCTAAATAATTTCAGGAGTTTCAATTTTAGCCATCACCCTGCCTCCGGTGTTTGAGAATGACTTGATAGAGGTAATGTAGGTAAATGATTTGGTTAGGCATATTGGCAACAAGTCCACAAAGATAAGGGAAATGAAATATTTGCGGATGTTAATGGAGCAAAGTGAGGTATGATAGTACATTTGTTGTTGTGTCAACAACTGCAAAGGAGAATTTTACATTGTTTCTGCTGCGAAAAAGCCTTTTTGCTCGAAATTTGCTTGCGCCGATGAATTTACATAGCGAGAGCCTCTGGCTTCTTATTCTACACTAAATGCCAAACTCAAGCTAAGCAAAAAACCGAATTTCATGCACAAATGTTTTAGCAGTGGCTGCTTGGAATCGCTAACGCAAACTCCTATTCTTCAATGCGAGAGTATAGTTACTCGCGGACAACTGGGATATGTCTTTGAAAGGTCATTTTGGGTATGCATTCTCTCACATTTACTTCAAAAAGTGTACTGTGTGCACAAGAGGGAAGACGACGGTTCTTTTAACATATTAGCGGTTGCCGCCGCTTTGGTGGCCTAAGATGCCCAAAGGCACTCCTACTAGTGTAGAAGTAAACACAACTACTAATTGTGGCGGTTTGCTAATTCTCTTGACCACCACTAACTTATACCTAAGAAAATCACGTTATCGCAAGGGAAAAAACTCTTCATGGTGCAGTAACATTGCACTAATAAAACAAGGCCCACTTCTATTCAAAGACGCATAAGTTCTCTAAAGTCTCTGAGGTGGAGAGACCTGCCTGCCATATCACCATGCAGACTTGGAAAGTTATGTATGCGCGTGCCTATAAAAATTCAGCGAAGTGAAGAACAAAGGACCATAACTTTTTCCTAAAAAAATTTAGTTGCATCACCATAGTGGAATCAAACGCATATTTCGGGCCAGTTACCATTCCACAGGTATTGCTCAAATCCCTCCAAATGCGTTTACGTCAAGTGAATCTTTACTAACAGAAGATGCAACTGAAAAATTATGTAAAAAGAAGTAAATTTTCTCCGGTTTCCAGTTCTGAAGAAATCCAAACATGTTTCTTAGGTTTTAGACCCTTCAGTACAATTAAAAATATCTGTGAAAGCTTATTCTCAATGCGCATTGAGGCCCACACACCTGCGAGACAACTAACAGTTACTTAGCTGATACTGAAGGTCATTCTACCCTCCGCTTTGGCAGCATATTCATCACATTCACCAATCCCTCTACCGAATTTTGATTTGAAGTCCTTTAAATGCACACAAGCTGATCCGTTGATCACGAACTGGTGGTATGATGCGCGTCATTACGATCCTTGCTTTTGTTGCCTACTGCTCCAATACGTGATCATTTCCTCTTCCATACTTTATAGCTTTTCAACTGTCACCATTGCGATAACCCAACGTGTGCAACAAATAGTGCATACAAAGCGTGCCTCTTACCTGGCTGGTGTGCTTTGAATCTCAACAAATTGGTGTACCTAAAAACGAATGCACGAAATGGAACACTAGGCTGCATTGCCGTCATAAATAAAGGGAACAGACCGAAAGGGAAGATCAGGGCACAGCTGAAAGCCAATTGGATTGATAGCCAGGCTCGTTTTAAAAGCATAGCATGATAATAAAATAGAGTTCCTATTTCTATAGGCGCGGACTCCCCAAAGCTATGGGGATCGCGAGTTGTTTCAAAGAAGTCGGGACCGTCAGACCCCATGTATTACAAGTTTGACGGCGAATATGTGAGTTCAGCAATGTGGCTTAATGAGCATGCACAAACTTGAGAGAATGTCTTTAGAATGAAGTGATTATTTTAACAAATTTGTTGGCAGCATGTAGACAATTTACTACAAGAGAAGAGAGACTAGGGATAGGTCGTGTTTGCCTGCACACAGACAAATTTGCAAGACTCTTTCTTTGTGCACTTCTTCATTTCAGAACGCGTACATTAATCACGGTTCACAAACGAGCAGGCTGTCAATTATTAATGGCAAGTGCTTCATCGACGAGACGCGGGTTTGGGGAAGCCCTTGTAGGCAGGATACGTGTACGTTCATTTATTCTCCAATCTACGACTGTTGTCTGTCAAAAACACCCTAAGGAATTCACGTTTAATTGGTTTATCTGCGCCACAGTGTTCATTGGTTCGCATCAAAGTACGCAGCACTTGCCGTCGATTCTAATGGGATCTCTCGAACTGCGTGAAAGTGTTTAAATAGCGTATGCGAATCGCTTCATTTATCTACCTTACCTCACAAAACATCACATCCTCAGGCACTCAGTTCGGAGAGAGAAGCAGTTTAGTTAAGTCACTTCCATCCTAGGACAGTGTATGAGAAATGAATTCTACGTTTGGTTCTAAGAGGAATCGCACTGAGGAGGGGGCATAAAACTGATACACGATTTCAACGCCTTCGATGATGCCACCATCACCTTAGCTGACGTGGCTGCGCAAGACAGCTTGGTAATCACTGAAAAAATGCCTCATCCAAGAATCGCCTCAACAGCATTCTTTGTGCCACAGTGCAAATTCAGGCAACCCGCTCCAGGTATCTTGAAACCAAGCCATGTCATTGCCTTTGCATAATGGGACAGGAAGATGCCAAAATAAGGGTGTTTTGGAAGTAGTTTAAGATTTAAGTAACATCGCTACTTAAGGTTACTTTAAACAGTAAATTTGGCCTTAAACAATGCATGCAAGGCTCTGCTTTGACGTTAAATATCATGTTTTTTCTTCACGCATTTATTAGCAAGTCTATTACACTTACAATTTTTGCACATGTGACAAACTTGTATTATTCTAATACGTAAGTTGATAAGACCTAAGATAAGCTTATTTTTATTTGCTCTACTGCAGCTTTGACAGATGAAGTTGACCTGAAGACGTCGTTTCCCCTCTCCGATTTGTCAAAGACATGGAGTGTTCACGGTTGATTTCGCTGTTCAAGGGGCGGAGAGTAAATCAGAGGTACGCCCTGGCAGAACCGGATGGTAACTTTGTCGACGTCAAAGTGACAACGTTTTCTAAGCAGTGTGAAGTGCGGGTGATGGCCTGGTTATCATCTCCTAAATTCTATAAAACAGCAAATTTCAAACTTGGCCTTGATGGCTCATGACATCATTGGTGGATTCACGAATACCAGAACTGCAACACTCACACAGCATTTATGCAAGAATGATGGGTGATTATTAGTGGTTGTTCCCACGCCGATATATGCTTTTATCAGTTTCTTGGTGTTGACCTTGTGACCTAGTGCTCGGTTGTGTGGACACTTGGGTGCATAACGAAGGGACAGAATCTATGGGAAAAGTTTCTTCAATGCCAACAACGTGTTTACTACCCGAATCCTTCATCCACTTGAGAGTACGTAGTCGTACACACGTCTGTTGCTGGTTTGATTGCAGCGTCATAAGACAAGAGTGGGTCATAGCCTCGATTGTTCATTTTTTGATGTGCGAGTTAGCTATAATTTGGTAGCACCTTAATTTTTGGCGCCCATCAAATTCATGGCTCCACAGATCACAGACTTAATCCACTGCATAAATGGCTAAGTCAGTAATGAGAAAATTAATGATGCCGCAGCTAGTGCATAAATGGGAAGATCAAAATCAAACCATGTCTGCTTCTTTTCAGAGGGCTAGCTCCCACTCATTGATGGGCATTGTTAATGGTGTTGGTCACTCAATAGCGAGACTAGCTCGTTGGAAAGGCTTCATAAATGTTTTCGAGACAAAGTTAACATTTGCTTACTTTAATGCAAGTCCACAACCCACTTGGCTGCTGATACAAGAAGTTTGGAAAAGTCAAAGTTGTGCAAATTTCGTAAAGCTAGCTATGCGCTCTTATGGACATCACTTGATCAACGATTCTGATTCATCAGAAAATCACTCATCGGGATTTACTCAAAAATTATGTTGCGTTCTCCTCTCAAAATAACTTGGTCTCTCACATAAACGGAACATTAGCTTCTTTGGATACGTAAATGCCCACCCTGACGTTTCATTGATTCCTACGTGCATAAAAGAGCACTTCTAGTTCAGCCAATATGAGGGTTTGTTCTTTTTCTTGTTCAGTAAAAACTACTCTCGCTTGCACGCAGATAAGAACATCCTTCTAATCCATTTGCTTGCCTCCAAATAAGACTTGAGATACCTTATTACATGCATTAGCTCAACATCGCATGTAGCATTTTGGAAAACACAACCACAAGATTAAACTCAAAATTGACGTCTCATTCTTTGTTGCACGCCAAATTCTCCCATAGACAAACACAAACAATAGCATTCAGTTTAAATAGATAGTTTGGAATTAATTGCCAGATGCTTTAACACACACCCCTCATTTTCCTCATTTCGCACGATTCGGGGAATATCCCTAGGCTGGATCCAATATTTAATAGTTCTTTCACCAAATTTCCGCCGCGAACTTCTATCTCTTTTGCACAAATATATTATTATAAATTTAAACATTGTCTTTTGACAGAACAAGCCCTTTATGCACAAAAAATGTCAGTTCTGCTCGTAGAACACCGCAGATAATGAAGCTATTGTGGACTAGTATTTACTGTTAATGAATGTTTAAGGACAGACACGTGGACTTGTTGGACATGGGGCCTGTTAACGTGGTGACACTGTAATCTTGGTCTATTCTGAAGCTAAGGTCACCGGAGAAGTTTATTTCACTTATTATTAATGCATATTAAATTCGCGCAGAATTGAGGTTAACGCGGATGCAGTGGGCGAATACCTGAACAATGCTGGGGGAAATTTACTTTTCTCTTAAAATCTGAGGTACCTTGGATAAGGATTTTCCAACAAGGCAGTGTCTTGTCCTCGTGTATTTGCTTTGGACTATAGAGAGTAACTACGTCTATCAAATTCTTGCAGAGAGTAAAGCGTCTTTAACGCTGTGGGTTGATTGCCAAGCCCCTTTTGCAGCAACTACTTATACGTCTAGTGAAAATGCGTTTCGAACCAGCCTTTTGGCCAGTAGGCAGTAGCTACTCAGCTGAACCAGACTTCAGATCATGGGTTGCACTTCCACCGCTTCATTGCACACCTTAACTCAAAGAATCCGCTACGACTTCCTCAGATCCAAGTATCAGCCGCGTTCCTTCAGACTCGATGGTGTACTCCAGTCCTCATTGTCTGTACAAATTTCAGCACCACCGCAGTTTTGAGCACCACGTCGAAGAGGAGCATTAGGTTAAGTAGGAAGTGTTGCTTGCGTTGCAGATTGGAAGCATACGTCTAAGATGGCTATGTTGCCATGCTTTTGACAGAATTCGTGCAACGGATTTAGATCACTATTGCAAATCCTTTCATCGTTCACTTGCATGTTGATCGTTAAGATGCAAAATGGTCTCGCTTTGACTGCGGGCAAAAAAATTCTCTTTAATAATTGTTTTGATATATGTGCGAAAGGTGCCAAGTCTTTCCTTCGAAGTTTTGCCTATCTTTAGCGTCACAGAGATTTGGCTAACAAGGTATTCTTCCTTTTGCTGGATTTCA
This sequence comes from Taenia multiceps, assembly GCA_001923025.3. NCBI lineage: Eukaryota > Metazoa > Platyhelminthes > Cestoda > Cyclophyllidea > Taeniidae > Taenia > Taenia multiceps. The sequence goes on from CM010315.2 coordinate 7,854,986, forward strand.
TTAGATAAACAATACGATGCTTTAATTTGCCTAATTTGACAAATTTTTTTGCACTGTGAGAATTCAAGCAACAATCCTCTTTTTGCGACTATCATGTCCACCAACCCTTCACAGCTTTGCTCGCTCTTCATTTCATGAGGATGTGGCTTTGCTTAACTTCAACTTAGTTTGGACCACATATGACGATCTTGTTTGCCAGTCATGCTTCGATCCTCAGAGCCTTGACATATTTTTCCCATAATGCCGGGTATAAGTTGACATGAAGTTGATTTCGCTGTTGAGGTCTATTCTCGAAAACTCGTTTCCATATCAAACTCTATAATGTATTTTAAGTTTCATAGGCAAATGCATTTGACAAAGGACTCATAACGCTGGCGACGCTGCTGCAAGTAGTGGAGATAAGAGTAAAATTTTAATTATAAAATGCCACAAATGCAGAAGCTGGGTTGCTTTTTAATGCAAGACCTCATAAAACTAGTATCGCAATTTACAGATGAGAGATCTTGTGCTGCACTGTCATTAATGTCATTCTTGCGCTCTTCACTTCACCGCCTGCTGTCTCCATGCCCTACTGAGTTGTAGAGCAACTTGTTCACAGAAATTGGTCCATGTCCAACGATGTAAAACATACGTCAAAGTAGTTAAACCAACCACGTTTTAAGTACGTCATGACGCCTTCACATTGGCAAGTACTACAGCAATGCCAGTCTTTATATAGATGCATTTTTAGAAGCAAAACAAATAGAGTGAGAATTCTGAAAAAGAAAGGTGCATGTTGCAAGAATAAGAGGCGCTTCGGAACGCAAAAACATGTTGGAAACACCGTCAGACATGAGGTATTTTCCAGTCAACAGGATGATCAGACTGGGTTAATTATGCCAAGAATTTGCCAGTAGCAAATATTTTTGCAATCGTTTGGGCCTGTGCTCAGCTAAACTCGCAAATGACACGTGCGTTGATAGTCCACTAGAGTTTCTAAGCGGTGCCTAATGGAAAAAAGCAAAAGCAATCCATTCATCAGACGACTAAGCTTTTCACGTGAAAGTCAGTCAAAATAGCCCCAGTTATAAGCGCATCTTTGCATACGCTCTTGATCTGTGCAGCGTCCCCCACCTTGTCGTGAGCGACAACAGCGTTGTTCGTACAGGCGAGTGCTGACTTCGCATCGACTCAGCAGCAAACAACAGTTAGTCTGGTTAAGTTTACTGAAGGAAAGGGAAACCTGCAGCTTGATGATGAGCAAATGAGGGAGTTAATTCACTTTGTTTAATTCCACATCACAGGTTGTCTTCCGGTTTGACTAAGTGGCTGCATTGTGGTGTTTGTTAAAACTACAGCATCCATTCTCACAATTGCTGCTTATCCTTCCTTATTACCTCCAGCTTCACTTTGTATGGCCATTTTTGATTAATTAAAAGCATAACATACATTTAACCTCACTGGCGACTGAGGTTAAGTACGTAACTCACTTCTATCTTTGTGTTGGTGATATTTACTGGTTATATGAAGTTATCTAGGAGATAATGGCTCTACCTCAAAGCTAACACCGAAAACCTTCTCAACCAAAGCACGATTTTGGGTTCATTGAGCATTGCTTTTGTTACGTAGGTGATGATCACTACCAGGCCTTTGCGATGCTCTTCCGTTTTCGCTGTCTGTTCCGTGTTTCGATAGTATGCATTCTGGCATGCCTGTTGCCCTTCAGCCCTCCTGCCTATAATCTGACTAACTTTTGCACTTTTTGCTTACTAGTACTTCAACTTGAAATACTTTGCCGCTACCTCTGCGAATCAATTCATGAGTCAGTGAAATTCCAAATTGTTAAAGCTAAGGCCATGTGCTGTAATTCTTCCCTTGATGAGTGGGGAAAAGCCTAGTTTACTCACGATGTCATCCTTTTGCTCAAGATTAAAAATGACGCCTACTGACTTCAATGTCAAAGTATAAGTGAGAGCAGTAAGTCAAATTACAAGAGAGGTAAAGTGGGAAGTTATGTGGGAACTCAGTGGTGGTGCGACTTGCATTTGAAGGCGATTGATAGGATGGGTCGTTCATGCGACGTAGGCTGAATAAAGGCGCTTTACGGCTTCTCTTCATCTTTCTGCAGTCTCCACTCCTGCTGCCATCTTCGAAGTTCTTGCACTCCAGCCTGTTGTCGCACCTTCAGCAGGAAAAATGATGCGTCTACACACTTGACGTATGGTTCTGGTGGTGCTGCATGCAATTACATGTTGTCACAAAATAATCAAGCCCAACAGACAGGCAAAACGTAAGAATGGCAACCATTTGGCAGACCGAACAAGATTCATTTTGTTCTCTTTAAGGTGATCAAAATGAACCGGTGTAGCTGCGAGCAATCAATTCCGTAGTACTACCCGTACCCACTGTAACACATTGGAACAGTTAAAAGAACTTCAATAAACAAGTGCAAATGGGAAGAGGATTAGGCGATGGCAGTGAGGCTGAAAGAAATACCCAAGATTCTTGTTGCTACGACTTAGGTTCAGCCATGTGATCCGAGTCAAATTCAAAAATACGTGACTACCAAATATCCTCGCCAGTGCTTTTGAATGATGGTAGCAGCCTCTGCACGAGTTAAGTGCCAACTGAGCGGCAGCATGGCTTGAGAACATAGCTTCCGGTACTTTGCAACCCAGTCAATGCCTTCCAGGCACTTGACTGTCTCGACGCGTTCCGACTTTGCAGAGTTATTTCGGTACAATTCAAGTGATAAGTAATCGATGGCGTTGAAAGAGGAATGGGGCTTCTAAAATATGTTCAACAAAGCCTTATGCATGGCACTTAGTTGAATAAACCTTGTTTATTGTGGCTCTAGAAGCGGCTACAGTGGCACGTACAATGCGTCCGACTATATTTTTATGCTGTTTTGCAGAACCAATGGCACAAAATCATATTTCTACAACCAAGGTTACAAACCATCATAACAACGACTACGAAACATGAGGATGTGTTCCACAACTTGTTCATGCTCCCTCTAAGTGCTCATTGCAAATGTTAATGTATTTCACTTTATTCTTGATTTTATATTCTAAGTAGTGGCGTGCTGTCAATTCTTTCATTTAGGAGAGAGATGCTTATCAAATGATTATGCTTACCAGAAGAACATCCTTGGCTATGACCTGCGCCAACATACTGCTTAAAATGGGTTCAAGTGTTGGAAGTAGACGCAACCTAAAATATCCGACAGGTGTGCTTGGGTCATCTTCCATTCGGAGGGATAGATAAATGATTTACCAGGGTATTCGTTGGTAAATTTGGGCTACATGAGGGGTGGGTTCCTGCGCACATCTACATATTTTTAGGAGAATATCCACAGGCAGAAAGTTGATTTTCGTCATAATGCTAGTCAAAATATGACGGTCACACTAAATCTTGCATACATCTGCTCGAGATAAATAGCAAGATCTGGGTAATTGAAGCTTAGTTTTATGATTCAATTCTTTTAATCACTTGAACAAATGGGAATCTTTTGCCTGAAAGAAGGATGTGAACTGCTAAAGGCAGGTTTTTGCTCCTGCTAAATCTTAGGAGAACAAGATAAAGGGTATTTTGCAGCACTTGTGCAAAGTACGGCAGAACCATCCAAACCTAGAAATGAAACAAGTATCGCGCCTTTTAGTAGCCTCGGTTATGACCTTAGCTTCTTCAGCAATCGAATAATGCAGCAACCAAACAAATTTCAAATAAACATGCGTAACCTACTCCATTGTCTTGCAATATCCTGGCCTAAGAATTCAATCAAAATTGTGCACGCAATGCTAAATAATTGGAAACATGGCTGAGCTTAAAATTGGTTTCCATAAAAAGAAATCCATTCACTTTTCTATGAACATGTCTCAATATGTGATAGAATTAATGTCCCTTAGGATGCAAATGTGACATGTTGCGCCGACGTTTAGATTGTAGTATTGCTGCGGTTGGAGGTGTAGTCAGTGTTCCGGTCATTATAGCTTCATCGGGTCAGCTGAACTTTGGACCGTGACAGCCTAGTCTTCTACTGTATGCTTAGCACCCAGATTCCGCTTGAGGGTTTCCTTCGTTCGAATTCTGGGAAACCAGGTAGCTTAGCATTGGTGGCGGTGAAAGCGAGCCCGACTTCAGGGGACATCTATCCCAGTGTCGAGTGCTACGTGACGAAATTGAGTGATGTGATAGAGGTGCATGTGGTACACATGGTACAATATCGCCAAGAATGTTGTCTATCTCTGGCAGCTACCCTAGTCTTTGCCCTGCAATACATGTAATTGTAACGGGAACTACACTATTCGTGTGCAACCTAGAGAAAATTGCTAAGGAACTTTCTAACTGTTTTCGCACACAGATGTGGAGTGTGTGTGCGAACCTGAGACCCCAGCCTTTGAAAAGTATGGCATATTCCGTATTGCACTACATACATCTACCTCAAGACCCTTCTTCCAACGTCTAGCGTTGAAGTCCTCTGTCTTTGAACCTGACCCCTAACTGGATAAAACTTTAGGTTTATTTCGAGCGCCAAGAAGGATCATTGGCAATGCAGTCAAACATTTCCTCAGTAGCTGAATATTGTGACTAGCGCGGTTGGCTCGTGTGTGCTTTCCCTCACCGCTGATTCCATTATGAAGCAAGTCTGCCATAGGAAATAGCAAAAATGAGGCTTTGAAAAGGAGAAGCGCCATGTCGTACGGCAGTTGATTGCTTAAATCTCGGTCTTTGTCACCGTGAGCAGAATGACAATTATGCTTCAGCCAGGAATGTCGTCATCAATGCCACGTTGATAGCCCAAACCCCTTCTAATTGCACAATATATAAATATGTGTTCTAGTGATGCGCTTCGTTTTCTCTTGGCACTGCATGTAATACTTTGTTTGTTTGAACTGCCGGTTTCGGTCACTTGGGTGGCCATATTGTACGGAGCCGGTTGGTCGGTCTTTGGGCCGTGCCAGCAGCACCCAAGTCCTCTGTTTACAGAATACATGTATTCTACCTTTAGTACTATGCCTTCTTTTACCTTAAAGGGAGTCTCGGGACGCTACATTGGTGGCAGCGGAAAGTGGACCCGATTTCGATGGATTTTATCCTGCTCCATGCCGCTTCTAGCAAATTTTGGCGGTATGAAAGAAGTGCATGTGCTATGGATGGGAGAACCTCTGGTATCTTGTAGCAGAAGGGCTGAGGTCGACGTCCAGCTTCGGCATCTCTCTCGCCCTCGTGTTCGACAGGGAAGCTATTAACAACGGAAGCGATACTAGCCGTGAACCCCAAGTCCAGTGGAACTGCCAAGAGAGACCTGCGACTTTGTGGTCAAGCATCCTCCGTAAGCCCTCTCTCCTGTTCCCAGTTGTAGAATGTGCAGGATGCCATTGGATAGCATCGTTTTATGCTTCGCACACTTGGATCGCATGCCTTATGTTCCTCTGAGGTCAGACCGCCACATTTGCTCAGGTTTCTACGATGCCCTTGCGTTTCTTCTACGGTATCAATTAAGCCCGGAATCGCAATATGTGTTGCGTGTGTCTCGACCCATTCGAAATCTTGGATTCGTACCTCCATCTTCCATTGGACCACATTGTCGTGGGAGAGGACGGCCAAGGAGCGCGCATTTGCTGCACTGAGTGCTGCGCGAAATTGATGGCGCTACAGGAACACATGCGTTCGAATCTCGACGACTTGGACGGTTAGCTCGTGGGTGCTTCTCGCAGCACTGATTACGTTGTAATGGCTGACACGGGAGGCTGGGTGAGGTGAGCGTTGGGGACGACGCTCGAAAGAAGAGAGGGGCTGTGTAATACCTTGTTTGTTTGAACTGCCGGTTTCAGTCACTTGGGTGGCCATATTGTATGGAGCCGGTTGGTCGGTCTTTGGGCCGGGCCAGCAGCACCCAAGTCCTCTGTTTACAGAATACATGTATTCTACCTCCAGTACTATGCCTTCTTTTACCTTAAAGGGAGTCTCGGGACGCTACCCTGCACACTAATGGCAATGACGTGTTTGCCTTTATTCTATGTTGGTAATATCTGAGCCTTGTTAGATAATGATGAAATGAAAACGGGTGCACTCTTTGGCAAAATTAGAGATCAGAACATTTTAAATTTTATGCATGGTCCACTCTTGTACGGATCGTTCTTTTTTTGAAGAACAGCGCCTCCTTATCCGCAATCTCGGGACTAAGAAAAGCGTCGAACCCTTTCCTATTGCAGCGCCCCACAACTTCGTTGAAGACAAAAAGGTCGCAATACTTGAAAGAAAAGCCTTCAATGAAAAGGATGAAAACAGGACCACTGGTCTGGCTCAGGAGCAGGTCAACTGGCAATAGCAACACATCCATCCCAGCGGACCAGGCACAATTGTAGCGTCCCGAGACTCCCTTTAAGGTAAAAGGAGACATGGTACTGGGGGGTAGAATACATGTATTCTGGAAACAGAGGGCTTGGAGACTGTTAGCACGGCCCAAAGGTCGATCAACCGGCTCCGTACAATATGGCCACCCAAGTAACCGAAACCGGCGGTTCAAACAAACAAAGTATTACAACAGTGCTATAGACAATAGCATCAGGAAACATACTTGACGAGCGAGTCTCAAAAGATTGCAACGAAGTTGCAGATAAATAAATGCAAAACTAAACCGAAAAATGACTCAAATTATAGCCGCGCCCAGTAATGTGTTATTATTTAAAAACGGAAGGCATAGGTTGTTGCTGAAAACCTCTCTTATGGCAAAATACGAATAATAATTATTCGCTTCCATATCACGTTAATTTACACGCAACAGCAAGTGGGCTTTTTATTCACATATGTCATTTGCTTAATTTTCGCCTGACATCATTGTCATTTATTCACCATAGTGCACTAGTTCGTCATTGCTGCCTCTCAGGGTCATCACGCCCGTACGTGGCTAACTGGTCTACCGGCTCACTTTCTTGAGTTGTGGGGGTGTCTTTGTCGCAATTTCACTTCCAACGCTGTAAAATACGGGCAACCAAGTACTAAAAGATGGGCAGCTATTCCCGTTTGCCATGGATGACGGTGAAAGTGGATTCTTTTGTGCGTTTGCGGAACTTACTGTGAGCTGACTTAAAGTTCATGAATGCGTATACAAATCAAAACTAGAAGGTGTTTAAGGTAGTAATTGAGCTGGATACATTCCTTCTTGTCTCTTAGTGGGTGTTATTTGCGTTTTGCACCACTTTTGTGCATTTTGAGTGTTTGGTTTATGTCTCTCTGTGGTCGTGCTGTTTACCAATTTGTCTACACTTGCATGAAGTGGCTAAACCCAAACCACTTGTATTTAGTCACCTAAGTAGCTTTAACTACCTGAAGACTAACATACGTTGTAGCGAGGATCGGTGACTGCGTTCTACCTCTGGTCTTCGCCCACTTGATGCATCCCACCTCTCGGAGAAACCCGTCATTCTCTGCGTTTGGTATCCAGAAGGTCTGTGTCCCTTGCTGCAATTCGGTCATCGATGCGGCGAAACGCATGCGAACAGTCGCTGTTGGGAAGGCTAGCTGCCTGTTCGGACCCCAAATTTGCTCTGGAGTTGGCTTAACTGGACTATGGAGACATCGCTTACCTATGTGAGTTCTATTTTTTCAAATTTCTCTGAGTTTCGATTTTAACTGACTAAATTTGAACTGACAAAAACGATTTTATGTTCCTAGCATGTTTGTCAGTTGCGTTGCGCATTTGTGAAATGTATTCCTTAGCAGCCTGTTATAAATGAGGTGGTACTAAATCATGTGCCGCGAAATGGCCATGCAGTTTTTAAAAAGGAAAGTCGCCAAGAGGATGTTGTGCTTCTTGGTTGTTTAGCTTGCTTTACGCCTTTTAGTTGGTAAAAGGTAAGGAATATTCTGCGATATTTAAGTCCTTTTTTGCACAGTGATTTGGCTATGCACAGTCTTGCTTGCCTAATTTTGGGTCTGTACGAAAGTTTATTTCGCTTCCCTCGTGGCAGTTGTCTTTAGCCTTTTACACGAAACTGTTCAGTTCTCGCACGAGCGGAGAGTAGGTCTAGGGGCTCCGATGCGATGTTTACTTCCGGTGGCACTTTGTTAAGTTCGATGAGAATTCTATCTTCAGGTTCATTTGGGAGCATGATAGGCTGTTTGCGGTCTCAAGTGAACTTGGCCTACTGTTGATAGGAGCCCAGATTGTTAGATTTCTCCACTCTCATCACTGAATAGGACTTGGAGGTGTTGATGACGGCAATGTTTGGCACCCTCCTTCATTACTACTAACGCTAGTGTCGGTGATTTCTTACTGTGATATTTCACTTCAACCAGGGCCTTGCATTTTGGTTTGGTGGCTGGTTTTCTCCTTAAATTTAAAATGACGTTACCCAATTTCTCTGCGTTTTATCAATTCAATCTTCTTTCTCGCCAAAGAAGCTTATGTATTACGTCCTTGGTAGTTTGACTCTTGACTCTGTGGTGCTGTGAATCGACAGAATGGTTTAAATTAGGCTGTGATTTAACAGGAGTTCTGCATGCTCACCTTCCTTGCTGTGTGGATTTCGCGACTCTTCTGGACCAACTCCTAGTTGCCATTTTTTTAAAATCAGGACTGACACGTTGAAGATGGACGAATTCCAATGGCCTAGTCGGAAGGAAATGCACTTCTCACTTCATAATTTAATGTGCGACATCAGTTTTGTGGTTTAGCCTGGGTTTTTGCCATGATTGTGGGTCAGGTGCTCAATCCACGCCGTTGTTCATTAAAAACCAGTGAAATGGTTTGGTTGCATTCACCCTTTGTCAAGTGAAGTGGAAAGGAGACAGCGTTGACTTCCTTGTTAGTAGTTGATAACTTCGTTGAGGCACTTAATTGCACATGGGACTGAATATGCCCGCCAAGGGTGTTGGGGATACGTGGTCTTATTATGACTTGGTGGCTTAAGTCATCTGTCACATCGGTTCTTCACCTATGGTCCATTAAAAGTGATCACTGATGAAAGTGACTTGTTCTCCCGTTACTGACTGGCGAAATGCTTTGCCAGAGCAAAACCTCCAGTCCAAATGCTGAGAATTGACCCACACTCCTTCGTTGGGGACTGTCAGGTGGCATTACTGTGTGTTGCAAGAACAGTTCGCAAATGGGTACGATCTCGTGTCTGATCATCTTCAAATTTTCTGTTTCCTCACATCCCTCATCCTACAAACCTTACCATGAAGTGCAAAAGTCCTCTAGCATTTGTGTCCGCGTCCCACTTTGCCCAGATTGGCCACAAAGTCCTACCTCGCCATCCGCATCAGCCGCGTCTTGCACGCTCCAGTGATTGATTAAACGCTGTCACGCACACACACACACGCACGCACGCGAATTTCAAATCACTGCCTTCACGCCACTGATGATGCACCATCCGCATTACAATTTTGACATTTCAGTGGCGTTTTAATGATGCTGCCTCAGAAGGGGTGTTTTGTGTGGATTTTTTTTGCACGCTTACCTAGGCGTGGCGTTGCTGAATTACAGTAGTGCAATTAGCCTAGGATTGAGTTCCTACGGTTTCCGCTGTAAAGTGCGTGCATCAGTGTCGATGCGATGCTCTCTGCTGTTTCCGCTTTGCTTCCTGCTTGCCTTTGGTTGAAAGCGATTGGGATGTAACACGGTTGCAAGGTTGAGGTAAAAGTCGGACTTTCTTCAAACATTTTCCTATGGCATTCGAAAAGATGTAGCAGGTGGTAGCGGAACGTAACGCATGTAAGTGACTGGCTTAAACAGTTTGGTTTTGGTGATGTTAAGTCACTCAAGGGATGTCGTGTTTGAGAGGACTGTCCATTTTGAGCAATGAAGAATTGCACATCGCTTTTGGCTGTTCTCATTCGAGATTGATGTGCCAAGAACAACAGCAACGATGGGGCCGGCGGTTCACCCTATGTTAACATCGGAGCGGCTGTCGTGGTGGAGGCTGAGCACATGACTGCCATTCACCCACCAGACAGTGGGACTAAGAGGCCATGTATTTGGCGGTCCTGCATCACCTCGACACCCGTGTGGGGTGGTTGGCTGGTTGAGTGACTGACTGGGGGAATAGCTTATGAGGGGGAATGGTTTGTGTTGCCTCGATTGCTAGGCGGTCCAAAATTTTATCACTGTTTTCTCCCAGACCGTCCACTTGCAGGTCTGGAGTGCGCACCACTCTGTGCCCAAAAGGCTATGCTTTGTTCATGCTTGTGATGGACTGCAAGCAGTTGTTCACAATGAATCGTTCGCTTACAAAGACCGAACGTTGCCGATATCTTGATCTGTCTGTGGATGGGATTTCATACACCTGGAGGATGTTTGAGAGAAACTTCTTGAAAGCAGTAAGATCAGTCAGTGGGTCGAGGGGGAAGTGCTACGTCTAGAAGCTACTGAAAACCATTCTTCATTGACAAGGTGTCATGACGTACCTGAGTAGTGTACTGCCTCTAGTTCTTATTCCTCCCATTCGTTTGGCTATATTTGTTCAAGCTGCAAGTGATTGACCCTAGTTCTTGGTGTCGAAAGTTGGCTGAGGATAATATTGGGTTGGATTGCTTGAAGACTAGCGGGATAGGTTAGGCGTCGACCGTATGAGTGAAATTCGTGCCGAGCTTGCATGTTGTTGCAAGAGCTTGGATCGTGGTTCGCAATGTTGATTGCTTCAACGACTAATGGGCCTTGGGAGAGGTTTTTTGGGAAATTGTGTGAACTTATTTTTCTGTCTCCCAATTACCGTGGTGATGGTGATGGGTTATAAGATGGTGGCGGCGTACTTGATTTCACAAAGCATAGCTCCTTTCTTCCATTTCGGTCAAAGATTCCTAGGTTGACAACAAATCCACAAATAAGTCATCTAACCATTTCGATCATGCCTACATTGACCCTTCTGTCCATCCGTTCTTATCCAATCTTCCAATTAATTATTGGTCTATTGAAGTATGCAAGCCTTGTGCATTGTTGGAGACGTTTGGAGGCAGAGGAATCTGGAAGCTGTTTCAATGCAGATGTTGAGTAGCTGGCACATGAGGAGCATGAGTGAGATTGTCGGGAGATTGGGGAAGACTCGGCTTATAATATACACTGCTTAAGCAGGTGTCTTTCTACAGCATAGCAGCCAGCACCAAGAAGAGCTGAGGTGGAGGTGCAGACGCAGATGCATCGCTGGAGGGAGGGTGAGGAACCAGCAACAGTGGTGGGTTTGATCATCATCGAACGCAGCACTGGAGGCTGGGTACGGTTAGGTGCGGAGGGACTGGAAGCAGCCTATGCAATCATGTTGCCTCAACTGCCGCCATTGGGGCATTTTGGTGGTCAAGGCAGTGAAGCTGGCAGAACTGGTAAGGAGCCGATGCCAGAGAATTGGAGGGGAGGGTGGCCGGGTTCCTAGTAATGACTGCCGTCTTCTGTCCCTACTTTTGCAAGCTTGCATTGCGCTCCCATGTACCCATTCGCAGCGCTGAGTGCTCAGCCACTTCATATTAATTCTTATCTCTTGCTCACGCAGCCATCCATCATTTGTCCTTCATTCTTTCATTTCTGCGTCCGCTTATTATTGCTGTATTCATGCAGTGAATACGGTTTCATTTGTAACCTCAACAATTTGGTTTTATCTGCTCGATGTGGTATCACTTCTTCGTACCAAGTCGTTGGAGGGATTTCGTTTTAGCTTTTCTGGCAGTGCTCTTGGATTAGTCGCATGTTTTGAGATTGCCTTATGGTTTTCCTTCCCAATTGGAGGTTACGGTGTTCACGTGCACAGCGTCTGCATCGGTGAGAGACGTGGCTGAAGTGTAGAGCTGTGAATGTGTTTGAGGTTGGAAGGGGTTGATTTTTACTGGGTATGTGCAAGCACTACTGACCTGGTCGACTGCGATGCAGTTGCCTGGTCTCTTAGAGGTCTGTTGGTTCGTTGCATCTGTAGACAATGCTAGCCACAGACACTGAATGCACGTCTAGCTCATCAGCAGATCACGGTGGGTGAATAGGAAATCGTCAGCACTTCCAATGTGTGCTTATTACTTGAGAAATTGTATAGTGTGACAACAAGGTTAGGATGAATGCGTTTTGTGTGGAGGAAGGTAGCGTTTGAGCAATCAAGCTAGTGCACAGATGACAAATGCTTTTACAAGTTAGTAGATTACACGTTATGGGAAGTCTCGTGCCACATTCCATGGGACATGCTTGACCATATTTTCTTAGCCGGATGAGCTGACCGCAATCCCTCAGTTTACTTAGCATGTTTATCCACCTGAGCATTATTCTTCCTTTGTTTGATTTTAAGCGACTTATTGAGATAACCACTTATTCCATGAACTCGTCAATCCTTATACGGCCTAATAAGCGAAATGACGTTTAGTCCGCGAAGAAGTACTGCGAAATGGTGTAAACTAGACGGTTGCGAAGGTGAGTTGGGAGAAGCTCGCTTGGCTAATAGTTGTATGCAGTTTGGGCGCTACGAAAGAAATCTGGCACTTTCTGCATCTTTGCGCTGGGTGGGTAAGTTCCAGGATCGTGTAGCAGAGCAGCTCACAAAGTGCTATTCGAAACAAGTCAGTAGTACTCCACGTTATCCTACCCTTTCAGAATAGTGGGCTCCCCTTCAAATCGTACGGAAAAGTTGTG
>CM010315.2:7867671-7911579 GCA_001923025.3 Taenia multiceps
CCGTACGATTTGAAGGGGAGCCCACTATTCTGAAAGGGTAGGATAACGTGGAGTACTACTGACTCGTTTCGAGTAGCACTTGTGTGAGCTGCTCACTGTACACGATCCATGGAACTTACCCACTCAGTGCAAAGATGCAGAAAGGTGCCAGATTTCTTTCGTAGCGTCCAAAATCTGCCTACAACTATTAGCCGAGCGAGCTTCTCCCAACTCACCTTCGCAACCGTCTAGTTGACACGCATTAGCAGTACTTATTCGGCGGACTAAACGTCATTTCGCCTTATTAGGCCGTATAATAGGATTGACGAGTCGGCCATGGAATAAAGTGAGTTATCTCTAGTAAGTCGCTTAAAATCAAGACAAAGAAGAAATAATGCTCAGGTGGAATAAACATGCTAAGTAAACTGAGGGGATTGCGGTCAGCTCATCCGGCTAAGAAAATATGGTCAAGCATGTCCCATCGAATGTGGCACATGAGACTCCCAAAACGTGTAATCTACTAACTTGTAAAAGCATTTGTCATCTGTGCACTAGCTCGATTGCTCGACGCTAACAAATGAAGCATAGAAGTAAGCACATTGGTACGAACTGTTAGGAAAGCAAAAAGGAAAAGGTTCTCCAGCAATCATCAACGCCAGCATTTGACGAACAATGCGATCCGTTCTAAAACTGCCTTGCTACTTATCACTGATTTGCTCAGATCAGAAAGCACTAGGGGCTCGCCTTCACACCACTATGGCCACAAGACGGGCCGAATCGACGAACAGATGACCTCCGGAGATTCGTAATGCAGTTGACTGACCACCTCGCCACAGACCACAACAAAACACCACTACCTCAACAAACGGTTTCAACTTGAAGGTGAAACATGGTACCTCGACAATCAACACACAACGACCAGGCACTACTGAGTGATCGCTGAAAGCCAACGATGGCATTTGCTTTCAGAGCATACAATATACAAAGCCTTCAGAGTAGGCAAAAGTGGCCAATGTATGACAAGTTACAGGCCCATTATGGTAAGCATAAGCTAGTCATGAGCTTTCAATGCACAACCATCAGAGAATAGAGCGGGGTTATAGAGAGGCAAAGAGGTCAATACGGGAAGGCAATCGAACCACTTTTCAGCAAATTTTCAGTCCTTATCAAGGTCGACCCCACTTTGACAGAATTCGACGCAAACGATAGGTTGACACAACAGGATCCATGGGTGGCAAAAGGGATGCACTTTACCGGTACCAGCTTCGACTCAGTCACTTCGAGGAGAGTCGAGTGCCTCTGCGTCATCACTTCCATCGTCCTTACATCCGCATATGGGTGGGAGGGGAAAGAAAACGCCGCACGCACTGGCCTTTGACCCACCTCCTCCACACAAAACGCATTCATCCTACCTTGTTGTCACACTATACAATTTCTCAAGTAATAAGCACACATTGTGAAGTGCTGACGATTTCCTATTCACCCACCGTGATCTGCTGATGAGCTAGACGTGCATTCAGTGTCTGTGGCTAGCATTGTCAACAGATGCAACGAACCAACAGACCTCTAAGAGACCAGCAACTGCATCGCACTCGACCAGGTCAGTAGTGTGCTTGCACATACCTGTAAAAATCAACCCCTTCCAACCTCAAACATTCACAGCTCTACACTTCAGCCACGTCTCTCACCGATGCAGACGCTGTGCACGTGAACACCGTAACCTCCAATTGGGAAGGAAAACCATAAGGCAATCTCAAAACATGCGACTAATCCAAGAGCACTGCCAGAAAACTAAAACGAAATCCCTCGAACGACTTGGTACGAGAAGTGATACCAATCGAGCAGATAAAACCAAATTGTTGAGGTTACAAATGAAACCGTATTTACTGCATGAAACAGCAATAATAAGCGACGCAGAAATGAAAGAATGAAGGACAAATGATGGATGGCTGCGTGAGCAAGAGATAAGAATTAATATGAAGTGGCTGAGCACTCAGCGCTGCGAATGGGCACATGGGAGAGCAATGAAGCTTACAAATTGGAGGGACAGAAGAGAGCAGTCAGTACACCCGCTTCCAATTCTGTGGCGTTGGCCTGGCCTCCATTAGGACCAACTTCATTTCTGTAACCAAAATAGCCCCAATGGTGGCATTTGAGGCAACATGATTGCATAGGCTGCTTCCAGTCCCTCCGCCACCTAACCGTACCCAGCCTCCAGTGCTGCGTTCGATGATGATGCAAACCCCACCACTGCTGCTGCTCCCTCACCCTCCCTCCAGCGATGCATCTGCGTCTGCACCTCCACCTCAGCTCTTCTTGGGCTGGCTGCTATGCTGTAGAAAGACACCTGCTTAGCAGTGTATATTACAAGCCGAGTCTTCCCCAATCTCCCGACAATCTCACTCATGCTCCTCATGTGCCAGCTTACTCAACATGCATTGAACAGCTTCCAGATTCCTCTGTCTCCAAACGTCTCCAACAATGCACGGCTGCATACTCAATAGACCTATAACTAATTGGAAATGGATAGAAACGGATGGACAGAAGGGTCAATGTAGGCATGATCGAAATGTTAGATGACTTATTTGTGGATTTGTTGTCAACCTGGAATCTTTGACCGAAATGGAAGAAAGGAGCTATGCTTTGTGAAATCAAGTACGCCGCCACCATCTTATAACCCATCACCATCACCACGGTAATTGGGAGAAAAATAAGTTCACACCATTTTCCAAAAAACCTCTCCAAGGCCTATTAGTAGTTGAAGCAATCAACATTGCGAACCACGATCCAAGCTCTCACACAACATCAAGCTCGGCACGAATTTCACTCATACGGTCGACGCCTAACCTATCCCGCTAGTCTTCAAGCAATCCAACCCAATATTATCCTCAGCCAACTTTCGACACCAAGAACAGGAGTCATCACTTGCAGCTTGAACAAATATAGCCAACGAATGGGAGGAATAAGAACTAGAGGCAGTACACTACTCAGGTACGTCATGACACCTTGTCAATGAAGAATGGTTTTCAGTAGCCTTCTAGACGTAGCACTTCCCCTCGACCCACTGACTGATCTTACTGCTTTCAAGAAGTTTCTCTCAAACATCCTCCAGGTGTATGAAATCCCACCCATCAGACAGATCAAAGATATCGGCAACGTTCGGTCTTTGTAAGCCAACGATTCATTGTGAACACTGCATCTGCAGTCCATCGCAAGCTGAACAAAGCATAGCCTTTTGGGCACAGAGTGGTGCGCACTCCAGACCTGCAGTGGACGGTCTGGGCGACAACAGTGATAAAATTTTGGACCGCCTAGCACCGGTCAACACAACCACTCCCCGTCGATGATGCAGGACCGCCAAATACATGGGCTCTTAATCCCACTGTCTGGTGGGCGAATGGCAGTCATGTGCTCAGCCTCCACTACGACAGCCGCTCCGATGTTGGCGTAGCAGTGAACCGCCGGCCCCATCATTGCCGGTTGTTCTTGACACATCGATCTCGAATGAGAACAGCCAAAAGCGATGTGCAATTCCTCATTGCTCAAAATGGACAGTCCTCTCAAACGCGACATCCCTTGAGTGACTTAACATCACCAAAACCAAACTGTTTAAGCCAGTCACTTACATGCGTTACGTTCCGCTACCACCTGCTGCATCTTTTCGAATGCCATAGGAAAGTGTTTGAAGAAAGTCCGACTTTTACCTCAGCCTTGCAACCGTGTTACATCCCAATCGCTTTCAACCAAAGGAAGCAGAAGCAAAGCGGAAACAGCAGAGGAGCATCACATCGACACTGATGCACGCACTTTACAACGGAAACCATAGGAACTCTTTGCACCATTGATGAACTATCAAGCATCCCACGACTTGTAACAGCAAGTGCAGGTGATAAGCGAATAAATGCGTTTGACTTCAACTACTCAAACTCATTTTAGGCATTTGAAAACGACAATGGATAGTTTGCATAAGGTTGACAAATTTTCAGTGACAGGTCATATCACAACCGCGGCATAAAATTCGCACCAGTGCAGCTCAAAGCGATCAACCGAGAATTTAGAGGTCCAGACAATTCGAGTCATCGCATTGGTCTGTCTAAACAGGGATTCGTTGTACAACACAACCTCCCATCTCGGCAATCAAACATCAGTCACGCATCTTAGAATCTTGTCAATAGGGCTCACAAATTTTGCGAAACGGTAACTTATGGGGAGAGTGATCTTTTGATGTCGCACAAACACTACGACACAGCATTAGTAGTGAATCTGAAGCTGTCGAGATGATTGTCAGCTGGTAAGAACCTTCAGCAGCTTCCAGCTGACTTGAAGAAAGGAGGGCCGCCAAACATTTAAACGAAATCTAAAATGACCACCGATTAGCAAAGAGGAGCTTACATTCTGGACAAAGCAAGAGTCTCAGAAGCCCTCTCCTTCCTCCTACAGCATCGACGAGCAGCAAGAACTACACGCGCGCCAGGTTTCGCCACCTCCAGAGCCTATGCAACCAAATCCATAACCTCCCCAACAGTTCAACAAGAAGCAGTGATAGTAGCAGAACCATCAGCTTTAGCGATTTCGTTTTCAGTGCAGGCGCCGCACTCCTAGCACACACTTACTCAGCTTTTTCTAGCGTGCATTTGATAAATCCTGTAGTCATCGTCACCCTGGAGTAAAAGCCAGGGCCGAACAGCATGAAAATCAGTGTTCAGATAGAAATATCAATTTAATACACCAACTTGATGTTGACAGTAATTAACATCCTCTTTCAATGATCGTCTCACCGACTTCATTTCTGGTGAAAAGAACGAGATTGTGATAGACCAAGCAAAATCAAGTGCTAATGTCAACTGGGCGAAATTCCAACGAAGGCATTAGGAAGAAGTGGAAAAATCATGATGTGGACAAGAATGAGTCACCGAGGTTTTGACGGATGGAGAACACCACGACCCTACGTGTTGTATCGCCTTGCTTTTGTTCGGCTCAATAAATACCAACCATCAAAAACGTCTCCGAATAAATGAATCATATAGCACGCCACGGAAAAGGAATGACCAGCTCACGCAACTGACTTCACCCACCCAATTCCAGCAGGTTTACCGCAGCTCTAATACTTGACTACTCTGTTGCCATCAATAACTTGTTCATAAAAAGTAAGTACTTTTATTTACCAAAAAAGCTTCAACGCCTACTTTACCACCCTAAATTCAGCCGATTATTGGAATCCGGTAAGGAACCAACAGTATGCAATTGACAACGAACCCATTTCAAAAAAAAAACATGACACTGAATATAGTACTTTGGTAGGAGAAGTAAACACTTACTGTGGTCCTACTGGACGACGGTCACCCAAAACACAGCTGCACCCACGACTGAGCAAAGAGACGAGAAATGGATCGGGTATTTGACACCTAGAATCCCACCGAGAAAGCAGCTCTTGATTGTTCGCCTCTACGCACGTATACGCTGCCATGGGACTGCGGTTCGCCACCTAATGCAAAGGGCGTCGACTGAATTGCATGCCGTCAAAGTGGACGATGAAGAGCGCAGACTCCTTTGGCCCTCCAATCACTGCTTTGTACAGAGAAGACGTCCTGCTTAACCTCTGCAACTGAAAAACGGGCAGGATGAGCCTTTCAAGGGACGAAGAAAGGTCTTCATGCAGAAATGCTCCCAGCTCTGTTTCGGCATTGACCAATTGCTGTTGGGGGATAAGATTTACCTGAGCCGAAACGAAATCCCTAACAAAGGCCCAAGCAAGATAACAGGACGGAAATACAGCAAGAACTTACGCAAAGTTTGGCTGTAATTATCGCTATCAACATTGGATTTCAATTAAATGTTAACTAAAAATGCGTAGGCTTAGGAAACAGCAAACTGCGCTCAGATCTAATCGGCAAAAAGATTTCGCCCCGAAATTTCCTTCAGGTCTTATAAATCTGGTTTATTATGTGCTTCTTAGTCAGGTCGTTTCAAAACATCGATACGGACTATAAGTCATAGCAGCAAAGCTTGGGAAATAAATGTGGAAAATTGGTTGATTCCTCTACCAGTGGTGCTGCAAAAATATGCGCAACACTAACAGTGCCAACAGCTATGCATGGTGCCTAAATTGCTTTGCATGACTGATAATTCTCTAAACCCAAAAACATTACGCATGGATGGGCTGTCTCTTTAATGCAAACATGGCATTTGTGTTTGAATGCACTGCCTAGCTCAATGTTACCGCGGCTCGGTGCACGTTTGCTCTGTGATTTGCTCTTCCTGTGGCGGAACCAGGCATTTCAATCATCTGATGTTATTGCTCGCGTTCAATGGTTTGCTACTTTCATGGCGATGGCTTTTGATTAGTGGCAGCATTGCTTGTAGATGAAGTTCACAAACTAATAAGATTTTATTCACTTTGGATACGTTGTTAAAGGTACTTATTTTTACGCATGCGTACCTATTTGCCCCACTCTTTATGCATCTTTTTCCAAGTTGAACACGTAGGGAAAGATGACTCTACTGTTGAGGTTTACTTGCTTCCGAATACAGTGCAAAGTACCGTTAATTTTTGTTTCACAATGGTTCACGTGACTAATAAAGTTTGTTCTAGCAGTGTTTGGAATATCTCGTTATGTTAACAACAGTGATTTCCGGTGACTGGAGGCTAATTTGTTGAATACAGCTGAAAATGTGCCTAGTATTTGGCTTTTCTTATTGTTGAAGACGTTGCGGACCCTGAATTCGACAAAAACTTGCCTTTTTTGGTGGAGCGCTTACTATAAGCGTGGGGACAGTATCGACTAACACAAAATACGAGTCCAGCTTTAGCCATTGTATGCGCCTTCGAACGGCCTCTCGCTCTCGCCCTAGACCACCAAATGCTTTCCTAAATGGTACATTACAAAAGCTTGATTCTTCGAGTTGTCATAGTATTCATGTCGGTGGATTAGATCGCGCTTGTGGGACATCTCGCATTATAAATGGTCATTAACTTCTACACGAGCGATTGCAACCTTAGTTCTCAGTTGTGTTGATCTTTTCGTAATGCAGCGCATATGTGAGACCTCAGTAGCCACTCAATCATTGATTCGCTTCATCATGAGTTGTTGCCAGATTCTAACTCAAAAACAACGGACTGGGTTCTGGGAGAGCTGAAACTATTCATCCGGAAGGCCGTAGTGGACTTTCGTGCGTTGGGGTAGGTAACCTGAATTCTCATGCGCGACGTGGATCGGGTTCCTTTTAATGGGACTTGGGCGGAGCAAGTTAAACGAGTTGTGGGCAATGCACTTGTAAAACTGAAAATTATCCATTTAATAGTTAAACCATGCGCAGCGCTTTGGTGAAGGTGAGGTGGATTTGACAAGTGTGTATAGTTGTGACACTTTCATTTCCCTACCATGGGTTGCTTGAGGGTGCAAAGGAGACGGAAGAACTACTGACCTCCTATTTTGGCTTCCAGAAGTTTGGACGAAGATCAGCAGGCTCTGACGAAGGAGAGTGTGCTTGCGAAGGGAGGGCGAATGCTGTAGGAGGTGAGGAGCAGACATGGGGAAGGAAGCAGATGGGACGTGCGACGCAAGGGAGAACGAAGAGCCAACTGGTAAGATGTTTTTTTATCAGATGAAATATTGAATAAATCCCATCAACTGTTCTGTTTACTGTATGCAGCTTGGCTCATGTTTAATTCCGTGCTTTTGGGATTCGTTCGTTTGTTTGCCTATTTGTTTGTTTTGCAACGATATATGAGGATCACAGTGCCGAGAAGTTGGGTTATCGTATGCTTGCGGTGTAGGTGGTGGCGGGTGGATGCGCTAGTAGATTTCCGACTGTTAGGTTGGAAGTACAGTCCTGAGATGGTTATTTGAATGGAATTCGACTCTTTCGCAGACTGATGGCAATGCACCTGTGAGTTAAGACTATTGATAGTAGACAACGTGGCTTCAATTTTCGGTGTCATTAGTTGGTAAATTGCACCTCCTAGGGAATGGGACGGGTCTGAGAAATCGGTCATGGTGAACAGCTGTTGGTGCCTCCCTGTTTCAGGAGAAAAATGGGTCGCCGCCTTCACTGTCCAGACGCTTCGGTGATAGCATGTGGATGGCATTGTGGTGTCCGAGAGCTATGTAGAGGGGAGGGGAGGAGGAAGATGTGTTGGATTTATCGGTGTACACTGATGTGATTTCAGTGGAAGCGAAGTGGTTGGTGTTTGTTATGTACCGCCTTGGGTTTG
This sequence comes from Taenia multiceps, assembly GCA_001923025.3. Lineage (NCBI taxonomy): Eukaryota > Metazoa > Platyhelminthes > Cestoda > Cyclophyllidea > Taeniidae > Taenia > Taenia multiceps. Next base: position 7,875,866 of record CM010315.2, read on the forward strand.
ATGACGGGGAGTATGTGGTCGGTGCAAGGCAGGACGCCACCACCTTCAACGCTGGTTGTGGGTCACTTTTGACGACATCACAGACTCAGTAGACTGCCAGCGACGCCCATCTTCGCCATCGGTGGCAATGGCAAGGGAGAATGTAGACGTAGAACCGCCTTGAAGTCGTCATCATTGTCGTGGACAGCTGCGGTGTCGCAATCATCCGAGCAATCGATTCTGCCGAATGATCCCTTAATGCGGACTCTTCATTTATCCAGGAGAGAAGAGACGCAGCTTTTTGCTTGGAGACCTTATGAACGATTGAGTGCGGTGTGGGTGCCAGGGGATGGCGAAACAAGAGTTAACCTGTAGCCTGGTTAGTAGGTTGGATAAGTTGACTCAGACATTTTTATTACTTTACAATTGCTAGCTTTGCTTGTTTATTTTTTCAGTTTAAGCTGTTTAGGTATTGCCGCCTTTACCACTATGCCATGAGGTGATGCCGATCTGAAGTGGGTGTGGAGTGATTTGGAGTGTGGTTATGATGTTGTCATGTGTAAGCATGATCCTCCGCACCATTCACTGACACATTCGCTAATCGCTTGCCTAATGTTGAAGGCTTAGGATTCAAGTTATCGACGCGTATCCAAAGAGGCGTTTTTAATGACGCCTACATGTGGGTGTTGCAGTGAGTGGGATAACCTATTGCCCGAGTGTGGTTAATTTGTGAGAGAAATGGAGAATGCCCAACGACCTCCTGTCCCACCTGCTTTCGCAGATTTTACCCTGTATGGCCCTTGTCACATGAAGTTGTGTGATTTTGGGATTCTTGTGTGTGCGTGTGGGTGTATTGCTTGAGGATCATCTGCCAGTTGGTGGTATTGAATGTACTTCTGCTGTCTGGAACGGGCAGTTGGGCTTGTCCTTGCATGCTTGCAATGTGATTGTATATTCTGGACCGATAGCCATATTAAAGACTGCTTATTCTCTCGCCATAGTTGTTGCGAAGAAGCACAGTTGACAGGAGTTTGTTCTTTCGCTACTGGTCATGGTCACGCATGGCGGCTAGCACATTTCCCTATCCTATGCGGAATCAGCTTGCACTATAAGGGATGAGGAGACTGACGACACAGTGCTCTTGCCGAGGAGTGTGCGGTGCTGGGTTAGGTTATGCGTCGGTGGTTTGTTGAATGACGGATTTTGGTGGTAGGGTCAACTAGTTGCATCGTCGTTGTGCCTTTGCGAAGTGGTATGCTAAATACATGCCTTTGCATTCTGCCCGAGAATGATGTCATCTTTCGTCTTCGGGGAGGGGAAAAGCTGAAGGATCTGTAGTAAGTATATTTGAAGTGGTGGTGGGGACGTTCCATTGCAGATTGAGACTGCTAGCCGCGGCCCATTTGTATGACTCTGCAACAGGTGCGGCGTATTTTGCTGGGTTTTAGTTGATTGTTGGCAGTACAGGTAATGAGTGCATCTTGATGTGAATATCGTGCTGTTGGAAATGTAGTGAAACTCTAAAGGAAGTGGCATGCTGCCACTTAGGCTTGATAAGTTGCAAAATGCACATTCTATGGGTGGTGGGGCAGGTAAATGCAAGGAGTAAGGGGGTGTTCATGCAAAGAATACAAGATGTCCTGACGACTTCTTGCATGGGCACATATGTCAAATGGGTGGGACGAAAAGAAAAAGGGCTGCATACTGCTTAACTAATCTTGCAACACCGTCTCCTCTGCGGAGCGGCTTAAAATAGGCATTACAGCACGCGGTATCGTTAAGTAGACTTAGTAGCTGGTGTCACCATTGTGCAACTGTACAGATTTGAATGAGACACTAAAAAATGGACAGGCGAGACGTTGATAACAATCGCTGGTGCAACTGCAATTCTTTGAGCCTTTTATCCTTGCTCAAAGTAATGTTGCTCTGTTGACCTTTCAACTGCCTCGTTGGCATAGCACTGGAACTTTCTTCCAGTTGTAGACATTGATCCCTAAACAACGCAAGATTGAATATCGAAGCAGAAATAACCTGAAACGCCTTCTCATGGGGTCAGACTTGTCGGGAAGGAAGCAAATAAAGGCTTCAGCTCTGCGAGTTGTCACTGCTTTTGGACTCTAAATTTGTAGTGTAAAGACTAACAGGGCAGTGTACTTAAAAACTTTGCTTCCACAACTGTGTGGAGTTGAGTTTTGAGCAAATTATTTCGAAAATAAATGCTTGGCGTTGCATTGTAGTACGAACAAGGTGACCATCATCTGCGTTGTAAGAGCAATTGCGGAAAAAGTACGGTGGATATACAGCGTTGTAGGAAAAAGGGAACAAAGAAGTACTTATTGTCTCAATCTTGGGAAATTCGATGTGCTCAAATGAAGAGAGAGAGGAGGAATGAGGCGGAGGACGTGAGCCACATGATCATGCATTTTAGAGAATTCGTCGTATCTACACTTTTCTGATTGTTATACTTGGCTGCCAAATTAACCTTTGGTTTCCGTATCGGCCACTTAAGCTGTCCATGGTGTCTTCGCCGGGTGGGCAAGCCACTGAGACATGTCTACAGCTCCAGTGCCCTTCTCTTCGTCGAATATGTGCGTATTCGGATCCTTCCATGAGGCAGTAAATAGCGGTCTCATGACAGTAGGTATGTGCGTGAGGTCGGACGCGCCTAAGATTTCGTCCTCCAGGTGTCACAGAACCAAGTCTTTCTTCGTTCCTTTTCTCCACCATGAGTGCAGCTATGTTCGTGTTGATTTGGTCGACTGGTAGGGGCGACACTAAGTGTTTGCCTCTTCTACCCACGTCACGTATTTTTGCCTTCCTGATTTTATGCAAATGGGGCCAACATCTATTCCGTGAGGACTCTTCCGTAAGAATTTCTCCTAGTATCCTAGGCTGTCACAGCAAAAGCATCCAGCGTCTTTAGTTACATCGAAGTGGGCGAGATTCAGTGGGTCAGAAGTTAGCTCTGGCAAATTGCACCAAACCTGTTGTTCATCGCCTCGCAGCCAACTCGCGGCGTAAATTAGTTAATGGACTAAACCATGCACCGACTTTGGTGGCTTTGCTGGGTACTGAGCATAAAGTAGCCACTGGAAGCTGGCACTTTGCTAGTTGCTAAGCACTGTTGCTCTAGTATCCGATCACTTTTAACTTCGTTTGACAATATCCTGTTGTGGCATTTGAAAATGCTGGCCAAACTGGGGTCTTAGACACAAACGCTTACGCTCACAGTTGTCTCACCTTAAATCAGTGAGGTAACCATTGAGCCAGCTTACCATTTTCGTCATAAAAGCAGTTAAGTAAGTCTTTTCTAAGGAGGATGTCATTGTCACTATTCTTAGTTGCATTCTATTCATTACCTTTCATGTCGTCAAGTTTTAATCAAATAAATTTGTATTCTCTTGAATCATCTGCATCATTCAGCATAAAGGATGACTACATTTGGCACTGCATGTGCCTTGAAGACTGAAACGCCACCACCACCAAAATGGCTCGAATTTGGTTATTTCCTGGGTGAATTTCTGTGCTCGACCAGTGGTCCATGTCATGTATTGCATAAGTTTAGTCTAACCATCTTCGTTTTATGTTGGAATGACTCTCATCGTGTCTAGTTGTCCACTCTTAACGGTTTTAATGCGATGATCTTCGCTACAGTTTGATTTAAAATGACGCAGTTGATCGTATATCATGCGTTATTTAGGAAATGTCTATTCTGCTAATAAAAGCGCCTACGCATGCACACGTTTTAAGTAAAGTGCGCTTAAATAGCCGCTTGTATCGTCGTGGACAGCATTAACGATTAGGCTGCCAAATAGATCGGTGGGACCTGAAGCTCCTTACCACGAATTCGCTACAAATTACCATAACTTCCTACTCGCAAAGTATGAAACTGATGGACGAGTAAAGGGGAAATGATGGATGGTTGGATGGATGGATGGATTCGGGATTTGATTAATCTGCAGTTATTCTAAGCTGCTAAAACGCACATTCGATGTGCGGATGGAGGCAAGGAAATCGGAGTGTCTTGCATATCTATACCCTCGTGTACTCCTTTAAGACGTAGTGGCGCATGTGGCTGAAAGTGGGTGCATGCATATCCTGCAGAATGGCAGAGGTGGAAGCCAACTCCTTTTCTAAAGCGTGTTGGCCTCCCATCTACTGATGGTCTAGTGAGTAGTACTGACATCGGTAATGGGGCCTGTATGTTCCGTTTCCTGAAGACATTCTCAAGCATTACAATCAGCGCACTGGAGAGCTTGCAGTCTAGCAATAGAGCTTCCTGCGAACATCGCCTTCATTTGATTGTCATCTAACCTATTCATGCAAAATTTTATCAACCACGGGCAAGGCAAGCAAGCTGTAGAATGTACAGGTATTATTGGCAGTGTGCGGTGATGCAGCGGGAGTTAGAATCATCACAGACATTGTTCCAAAGTAAACTCCTCCATGTTTCGACTGCACTTAGTGGGTAGAATTGCCAAAGTATACATTGGGAGAGGGGAGCGAGTGCAATTGCACAAGATATTTATATCCCATCGCTGATATGGATCGCTTTTGAATTTGTAAATAGGCACGCGGCCGAGGCGGTAGGTGATTGCACCTATTCCACCTAGGCTCTAAGAAAACCTCACCAAATTTTGTCTTTTGATGGATTTTTGCAACAGATTTCTTTGAAAGAGTGCATGCTTATCAAAACCCAAACATCAAAGTGTCACTCGGCTGTGCAGCCCTCATCGCGTCTCAACGCCACTCAAAAATGCCTTCTATTGGTTTGAAATGTTCGGGACATCAGATGACACGTCCAAGCAGGCACAAGTTGATGGAGCTGAATGCAGTACTGGTAAGTCACATATGTGGCGTGTCCTCCTTGTGCAACGATATGGCGCGGTGAATTCACAGCCTATGAGAGCTTGTGCATTAGTACGGAACACTCTCGACACGAGCCAACAAACCAGTCTCCCTTTGCCATAAAACCGCAAGGCTTTATCCTAATTAGTAGAACTGCCCTGATGGTCTCCACAAAATGTACCCGACAGAGGTGACAATCCATACATTTCATGTAATCCCCGCTGTCAATTCTACTAAGAACTGGAACTGTGGGTTCTTGCTCAATTGTGCTTCAGCTAATTCCTCTTAAAAGCAGTTTGCTTGATGACAAATTTCTGTAATGTTTGCAAATATGAATATTAGCTTCACAGCAGGTACAGATTTAATCAGATCTACATGAGACATCGCCACGCAAAATCTGAAAATAAATTGCCCAAATGCAACCGCGTTTATGTGGCAAGAGATCACCTGCCAGTTCTAATCATCTCTTTCACCCACCAATCAGCAAGGCCCATCGGCCAACTAGTATTGCCAGGTGCTATTTAGAAGTGCTTGAATGGACGGGTAGCACTAGCAGCACCGAACTCAAAAGGGTTTAAGCGTTCGTGTAATTTAGCATAAAACTAGATTCTTTTTGAAACCACTACTAAAAAAACCTTTCAGAATTTGCAATGCGGTGAACGTACTAGGAAAAAATTAAAATACCAAAGCATCCTGCGGAATGCAATTTGGCAAACTGGCACGAAGAAGGCGTCATCAATGCACCACAGAAGACTTAGGCGGCTCTAATCATGGAAAGATGTGCATACCACCAAGACGGTGACTAAACTACCGCTGATTGTAAGGTGTCCTTTGCATATCGGCAGGAAACGGGTAAATCTAAACTGAATTTCCGGTCAATAGCCCTTTTGATCAGAACTGGTAATGGTCTTCTTTAAACAAATCGACTCTGTGTGGCCGATGTTCACGCGTGGTGATTTGCACCAATCCCGCACTACTTATGCATTTCTAGTAGAGTGCTTCATCCTCGCTCTCCAACCAGCACAGCCATTCTCCCACCTCTTCCACTGTAATACTTCGTTCACTTAACACCCAGTTTCGGATGCGACCACTTTGATAGCCAGTATAACTTTGCATGGATATTCTCGCAAACCCATAGCCAAACGCATGGAACCGTCTGGACGGTAAAACGGATAAGGTAGTAATGGTTTGAGTATTCGCTATCCAATTATGACAGCAATTAGCAAAATCGGTTTCACTGTAGTAGTTGAGAGTTGTGTCATTACCTTTTCTTTACTTGATAGATGGCATAACTGTGTAACCACACTAACTTACGTTGGCTTCACTGCCCCCATGCACACCTATGCAGTCATTACCGTTTCCTTCTGACGTCCAGTCAATGGAAGCACAAGGACAGGAAAGTGAGGAATTGAAATGCCCACATTAATCGTGAAAACAAGGTGTTAATGCGACTGAAGCTCTATTCGATTCATACAATCATGCTATAAGGTAAGGGAGATGGAGATCGGGTAGCGGAAGGCACAGGAACTAAATAATGCGGATTGGCTCCCAACCATGGAGGCAGCAGAACAATCGCCATTGTCCTTCACGACTCCTCTTGATTCTGGGTTGGCAATTTGGCTCTGAAAGCGTAGAAAGGAGAGACAGAGGAGTAATGAGGTTGCAATACTGTGGAAGAAGAGGGAGGAGAGTGTTTCAGCACGAGTCGCTTACGGGGTCGTTGTGCAACCCACTCGTGCCACCACTGCTCAGCCAAAATAAGGCCAAAAACCGTGTCGACGTAGATTATGCGCAAAAGCGACAACAACGATCATGTCACTGCTATTAGCTCGAAACAAGAGACAGGTCGCCTTGAAAATGAGCAACATTGCTACAGCACAAAAGCATGAGCCAAGTCTTGAGCTGGAGCTACTATGCAACACGTACAATGCGAGTTGAGGATGGAACTGAAGACAGTGAGACCAGTGACCGTCGCAACCTCCTCGTCGGGTAACGAATGAACCGCGAGGCTGGTTGAGTCTGGACCCACTGAGATGGAAGACAGCATTGCTACGAATAGTGAATCACGTGCCCGCCTCAACACCTGTATCCTCACTGCAGGGCAGCGTCATTGTTAGCAAGTGGAAGGCGAGTGAAGAGGAGAGGGCAAATCACTGGCACACTTACATTTGCCAGTGGCCTCGAACAATCGAACCAGTGTCCAGAGTACGCACCACACTTCTGGGCCAATTGCATTACTGTAATTCAGCAACACCACGCCTAAGTAAGCGTGTAAAAAAGTTTACACAAAACACTCTCCTCTCAGACAGCATCATTACAACGTCACAGAAATGTCAAAATTATAATGCGGATGGTGCATCGACCAGTGGCGTGAAGGTAGTGATTTGAAATTCGCGTGCGTGAGTGTGTGTGTGCGTGACAGCGTTTAATCAATCACTGGAGTGTGCAAGACACGACTAATGCGGATGGCGAGGTAGGACTTTGTGGCCAATCTGGGCAAAGTGGGACGCGGACACAAATGCTAGAGGACTTTTGCACTGCATGGGTAAGGTTTGTAGGATGAGGGATGTGAGGAAACAGAAAATTTGAAGATGATCAGACACGAGATCGTACCCATTTGCGAACTGTTCTTGCGACACACAGTAATGCCATCTGACAGTCTCCAACGAACAAGTGTGGGTCAATTCTCAGCATTTGGGCTGGAGGTTTTGCTCTGGCAAAACATTTCACCAGTCAGTGACGGAAAAACAAGTCACTTTCATCAGTGGTCATTTTCAGTTGACCATAGGTGAAGAACCGATGTGACAGATGACTTAAACCATCAAGTCATAACTAAGACCACGTATCCCCAACACCCTTGGCGGGCATATACAGTCCCATGTGCAATTAAGTGCCTCAACGAAGTTATCAACTACTAACAGGGAAGTCAACGCTGTCTCCTTTCCGCTTCACTTGACAAAGGGTGGATTTAACTAAACCATTTCACTGATTTTTAATGAACAACGACGTGGATCGAGCACCTGACCCACAGTCATGGCAAAAACCCAGGCTAAACCACAAAACTGAAGTGCATCTCTTTCCGACTAGGCCATTGGAATTCGTCCATCTTCAACGCGTCAGTCCTGATTTTAAATAAAATGGCAACTAGGAGTTGGTCCAGAAGAGTCGTGAAATCCACACAGCAAGGAAGGTGAGCATGCAGAACTCCTGTTAAAACACAGCCTAATTTAAACCATCCTGTCGATTCACAGCACCACAGAGTCAAGAGCCAAACTACCAAGGAAGTAATACATACGCTTCCTTGGCGAGAAAGAAGATTTAATTGATAAAACGCAGAGAAATTAGGTAACGTCATTTTAGATTTAAGGAGAAAACCAGCCACCAAACCAAAACGCAAGGCCCTGGTTGAAGTGAAATATCACAGTAAGAAATCACCGACACTAGCGTTAGTAGTAATGAGGGGAGGGTGTGCCAAACATTGCCGTCATCAACACTTCCAAGTCGTACTGTCAGTGATGCGAGTGGATAAATCTAACAATCTGGGCTCAAATCAACAGTAGCCTAAGTTCACTTGAGACCGCAAACAGCCTATCATGCTCCCAAATGAACCTGAAGATAGAATTCTGATCGAACTTAACAAAGTGCCACCGGAAGTAAGCATCGCATCGCAAGAACTGAACAAACTTCGTGTAAAAGGCTAAAGACAACTGCCACGAGGGGAAGCGAAATAACCTTTTGTACAGACCCAAAATTGGGCAAGCAAAACTGTGCATGGCCAAATCACTGTGCAAAATAGACCTAACTATCGCAGAATATGCCTCACCTTTCACAAACTAAAAGGCGTAAAGCGAGATAAACAACCATGAAGCACAATATTCTCCTGGCGACCTTCCTTTTTAAAAACTGCGTGGCCATTTCGCGGCACATGATTTAGTGCCACCCCATTTATAACAGGCTGCTAAGGAATACATTCCACACATGCACAACGCAACCGATAAATATGCTAGAGAACATAAAAATCATTTTTACCAGTTCAAATTTAGTCAGTTATAGGATCAAAAGTCAGAAAAATTTAAAAGAAAATAGAAATCACATAGGTAAAGCGATGTCTCCATGGTCCAGTTAAGCCAACTCCAGAGCAAATTTGGGGTCCGAACAGGCAGCTAGCCTACCTAACAGCAACTTTTCACATGCGTTCCGCCGCATCGATGACCGAATCGCAGCAAGGGACACAGACCTTCTGGATACCAAACGCAGAGAATGACGGGTTTCTCCGAGAGGTGGGATGCATCAAGTGGGCGAAGACCAGAGGTAGAACGCAGTCACCGATCCTCGCTACAACGTATGTTAGTCTTCAGGTAGTTAAAGCTACTTAGGTGACTAAATACAAGTGGTTTGGGTTTAGCCACTTCATGCAAGTGTAGACAAATTGGTAAACAGCACGACCACAGAGAGACATAAACCAAACACTCAAAATGCACAAAAGTGGTGCAAAACGCAAATAACACCCACTAAGAGACAAGAAGGAATGTATCCCAGCTCAATTACTACCTTAAACACCTTCTAGTTTTGATTTGTATACGCATTCATGAACTTTAAGTCAGCTCACAGTAAGTTCCGCAAACGCACAAAAGAATCCACTTTCACCGTCATCCATGGCAAACGGGAATAGCTGCCCATCTTTTAGTACTTGGTTGCCCGTATTTTACAGCGTTGGAAGTGAAATTGCGACAAAGACACCCACCACAACTCAAGAAAGTGAGCCGGTAGACCAGTTAGCCACGTACGGGCGTGATGACCCTGAGAGGCAGCAATGACGAACTAGTGCACTATGGTGAATAAATGACAATGATGTCAGGCGAAAATTAAGCAAATGACATATGTGAATAAAAAGCCCACTTGCCATTGCGTGCAAATTAACAGTAGCGTCCCGAGACTCCCCTTAAGATAAAAGAAGGCGCAGTACTAGGTCAGAATATATATTCCGGGAACAGAGGACTTGGGGGCTGTTGGCACGGCCCGGAGGCCGACCAACCGGCTAGAACAAGATGGACACCCCAAGTGATCTATACCGGTAGTTCGAACAAACAAAGTATTACAGCTACAATTGTGTCTGGTCCACTGGAATGGATGTGTTGCTATTGCCAGTTGACCTGCTTCAGAGCCAGGCCAGTAATCCTGTTTTTATCCTTTTCAGTAAAGGCTTTTCTTTCAAGTGTTGCGACCTTTTTGTCTTCAACGAAGTTGTGGGGCGCTGCAATAGGAAAGGGTTCGACGCTTTTCTTAGTCCCGAGATTGCGGATAAGGAGGCGCTGTTCTTCAAAAAAAGAACGATCCGTACAAGAGTGGACCATGCATAAAATTTAAAATGTTCTGATCTCTAATTTTGCCAAAGAGTGCACCCGTTTTCATTTCATCATTATCTAACAAGGCTCAGATATTACCAACATAGAATAAAGGCAAACACTTCATTGCCATTACTGTGCAGTGCCAAGAGAAGAAGAAGCGCATCACTAGAACGCACATTTATGTATTGTGCAATTAGAAGGGGTTTGGGCTATCGGCGTGGCATTGATGACGACATTCCTGGCTGAAGCATAATTGTCATTCTGTTCACGGTGACAAAGACCGAGATTTAAGCAATCAACTGCCGTACGACATGGCGCTCCTCCTTTTCAAAGCCTCATTTTTGCTATTTCCTATAACAGACTTGCTTCACAATGGAATCAGCGGTGAGGAAAAGCACGCACGAGCCAAACGCGCCAATCACAATTTTCAGCTACTGAGATGTTTGACTGCATTGCCAATTATCCTTCTTGGCACTCGAAATGAACCTAAAGTTTTATCCAGTTAGGGGTCTAGGTTCAAAGACAGAGGACTTCAATGCTAGACTTTGGAAGAAGGGTCTTGAGGTAGATGTACGTAGTGCAATACGGAATATGCCATACTTTCCAAAGGCTGGGGTCTCAGGGTCGCACACACACTCCACATCTGTGTGTGAAAACAGTTAGAAAGTTCCTTAGCAATTTTCTCTAGGTTGCGCACGAATAGTGTAGCTCCCGTTACAATTACATGCATTGCAGGGCAAAGACTGGGGTAGCTGCCAGAGATAGACAACTTTCTTGGCGATATTGTACCATGTGCACTGTAGCGTCCTGAGGCTCCCTTTAAGGTAAAAGAAGGCAAAGTACTAGGGATAGAATACATGTATTCTGGAAGCTGAGGGCTTGGGGGCTGTTGGCACGGCCCGGATGCCGGCCAACCGGCTCAGTACAATATGGCCACCCAAGTGACCGAAACCGGCAGTTCAAACAAACAAAGTATTACATAGCCCCTCTCTTCTTTCGAGCGTCGTCCCCGACGCTCCCCTTGGTCAGCCATCACAACGTAATCAATGCTGCGAGAAGCACCCACGAGCTAACCGTCCAAGTTGTCGAGATTCGAACGCATGTGTTCCTGTAGCGCCATCAATTTTGCGTAGCACTCGGTGCAGCGAATGCGCGCTCCTTGGCCGTCCTCTCCCACGACAATGTGGTCCAATGGAAGATGGAGGTACGAATCCAAGTTTTTGAATGAGTCAAGACACACACAACACATATTGCGATTCCAGGCTTAATTGACATCGTAGAAGAAACGCAAGGGCATTGTAGAAACCTGAGCAAATGTGGCTGTCGGACCTCATAGGAACAAAAAGCATGCGATCCAAGTGTGCGAAGCATAAAACGATGCTATCTAATGGCATCCTGCACATTCTGCATCTGGGAACAGAAGAAAGAGCTTACGGAGGATGCTTGATCACAACGTCGCAGGTCTCTCTTGGCAGTTCCACTGGACTTGAGGTTCACGGCTAGTGTCGCTTTAGTTGTTGATAGCTGCCCTGTCGAACACGAGGACGTCGATCTCGGCCCTTCTGTTACGAGATACCAGAGAGTCTCCCATCCATAGCACATGCACTTCTTTCACACTGCCAAAATTTGCCAGAAGCGGCATGGAGCAGGATAAAATCCATCCAAGTCGGGTCCGCTTTCCGCTGCCACCAATGTAGCGTCCCGAAACTTCCTTTAAGGTAAAAGAAGGCAAAGTACTAGGGATAGAATACATGTATTCTGGAAGCAGAGGGCTTGGGGGCTGTTGGCACGGCCCGGAGGTCGGCCAACAGGCTTAGTACAATATGGCCACCCAAGTGACCTATACCGGCAGTTCAAACAAACAGAGTATTACATGCACCACATGCACCTCTATCACATAACTCAATTCCGTCACGTAGCACTCGGGCTCGCTTTCCACCGCCACCAATGCTAAGCTGCCTGGTTTCCCAGAATTCGAACGAAGGAAACCCTCAAGCAGAATTTGGGTGCTAAGCAAAAAGTAGAAGACTAGGCTAATGTTACGGTCCAAAGTTCAGCTGACCCGATGAAGGCATAATGACCGGAACACTAAATACACCTCCATCAAAACTGAAAGTTAAGTGGACATCAAGCCAACCGCAGCAATACTACAATCTAAACACTGGCGCAACATGTCATATTTGTATCCTAAGGGACATTAATTCTATCACATATTGAGACGTGTTCATAGAAAAGTGAAGGGATTTTCTTTTTTATGGAAACCAATTTTAAACTCAGTCATGTTTCAGCGACCTACGCCAATCCATTTATTTAGCATTGCGTGCACAATTTTTATTGAATTCTTAGGCTAGGATATTGCAAGACAATGGAGTAGATTACGCATGTTTATTTGAAATTTGTTTGGTTGCTGCATTATTCGATTGCTGAAGAAGCTAAGGTCATAACCGAGGCTACTAAAAGGCGCGATACTTGTTTCATTTCTAGGTATGGATGGTTTTGCCGTACTTTGCACAAGTGCTGCAAAATACCCTTTATCTTGTTCTCCTAAGATTTAGCAGGAGCAAAAACCTGCCTCTAGCAGTTCACATCCTTCTTTCAGGCAAAAGATTCCCATTTGTTCAAGTGATTAAAAGAATTGAATCATAAAACTAAGCTTCAATTACCCAGATCTTGCTATCTATCTCGAGCAGATGTACGCAAGATTCAGTGTGACCGTCATATTTTGACTAGCATTATGACGAAAATCAACTTTCTGCCTGTGGATATTCTCCTAAAAATATGTAGATGTGCTCAGGAACCCACCCCTCATGAATGCCCAAATTTACCCAACGAATACCCTGGTAAACCATTTTATCTATCCCTCCGAATTGGAAGATGACCCTAGCACACCTGTTGGATACTTTAGGTTGCGTCTACTTCCAACACTTGAACCCATTTTACGCAGTATGTTGGCGCAGGTCATAGCCAAGGACGTTCTTCTGGTAAGCATAATCATTTGATAATCATCTCTCTCCTAAATAAAAGAATTGACAGCATGCCACTAATTAGAATATTATGTCAAAAATAAAGTAAAATATAATAACATTTGTAATGAGCAAGTTGTGAAACACATCCTCATATTTCATAGTCGTTGTTATGATGGTTTGTAATCTTGGTTGTAGAAATATGATTTTGTGGTATTGGTTCCTGTAAAACAGCATAAAAATATAGTCGGACGCATTGTACGTGCCACTGCAGTCACTTCTAGAGCCACAATAAACAAGGTTTATTAAACTGAACGCCCATTCCTCTTTTAACGCCATCGATTGCTTATCACTTGAATTGTACCGAAATAACCCTGCAAAGTCGGAACGTGCTGAGACGTTCAAGAGCCTGGAAGACATTGACTGCGTTGCAAAGCACCGGAAGTTATATTCTCAAGCCATGCTGCCGCTCAGTTGGCGCTTAACTCGTGCAGAGGCTGCTACCATCATTCAAAAGCACTGGCGAGGATATTTGGTAGTCACGTATTTTTGAATTTGGCTCTAATCACATAGCCGAACCCAAAGCGTAGCGACGAGAATCTTGGGTATTTCTTTCAGCCTCACTGCCATCGCATAATCCTCTTCTCATTTGCACTTGTTTGTCGAAGTTCTTTTAGCTGTTCCAATGTGTGACAGTGGGTACGGGTAGTACTACGGAATTGAGTGCTCGCAGATACACCGGTTCATTTTGATCACCTTAAAGAGAATAAATCTAATCTTGCTCGGTCTGCCAAATGGCCGTCATTCTTGCGTTTTGCCTGTCTGTTGGGCTTGATTATTTTGTGACAACATGTAATTGCATGCAGCACCACCAGAACCATACGTCAAGTGTGTAGACGCATCATTTTTCCTGCTGAAGGTGCGACAACAGGCTGGAGTGCAAGAACTTCGAAGATGGCAGCAGGAGTGGAGACTGCAGAAAGATGAAGAGAAGCCGTAAAGCGCCTTTATTCAGCCTACGTCGCATGAACGACCCATCCTATCAATCGCCTTCAAATGCAAGTCGCACCACTACTGAGTTCCACATAACTTCCCACTTTACCTCTCTTGTAATTTATCTTACTGCTCTTACCTATACTTTGATATTGAAGTCAAGTAGTGCCATTTTATCAATCTTGAGCAAAAGGATGACACCGTGAGTAAACTAGGCTTTTCCCCACTCATCAAGGGAAGAATTACAAGCACATGGCCTTAGCTTTAACAATTTGGAATTTCACTGACTCATGAATTGATTCACAGAGGTAGCGGCAAAGTATTTCAAGTTGAAGTACTAGTAAGCAAAAAGAGCAAAAGTTAGTCAGATTATAGGCAGGAGGGCTGAAGGGCAACAGGCATGCCAGAATGCATACTATCGAAACACGGAACAGACAGCGAAAACGGAAGAGCATCGCAAAGGCCTGGTAGTGATCATCACCTACGTAACAAAAGCAATGCTCAATGAACCCAAAATCGTGCTTTGGTTGAGAAGGTTTTCGGTGTTAGCTTTGAGGTAGAGCCATTATCTCCTAGATAACTTCATATAACCAGCAAATATCACTCACACAAAGGTAGAAGTGAGTTACGTGCTTAACCTCAGTCGCCAGTGAGGTTATAATGTATGTTATGCTTTTAATTAATCAAAAATGGCCATACAAAGTGAAGCTGGAGGTAATAAGGAAGGATAAGCAGCAATTGTGGGGAATGGATGCTGTAGTTTTAACAAACACCACAATGCAGCCACTTAGTCAAACCGGAAGACAACCTGTGATGTGGAATTAAACAATAGTGAAATAACTCCCTCATCTGCTCATCTTTAAGCTGCAGGTTTCCCATTCTTTCAGCATACTTAATCAGACTAACTATTGCTTGCTGCTGAGTCGATGCGAAGTCAGCACTCGCCTGTACGAATAACGCTGTTGTCGCTCACGATAAGGTAGGAGGCGCTGCATAGATCAAGAGCGTATGCAAAGATGCGCTTATAACTGGGGCTATTTTGACTGACTTTCGCGTGAAAAGCTTAGTCGTCTGATGAATGGATTGCTTTTGCTTTTTTCCATTAGGCACCGCTTAGAAACTCTAGTGGACTATCAACGCACGCGTCATTTGCGAGTTTAGCTGAGCACAGGCCCAAACGATTGCAAAAATATTTGCTACTGGCAAATTCTTGGCATAATTAACCCAGTCTGATCATCCTGTTGACTGGGAAAATACCTCATGTCTGACGGTGTTTCCAACATGTTTTTGCGTTCCGAAGCGCCTCTTATTCTTGCAACATGCACCTTTCTTTTTCAGAATTCTCACTCTATTTGTTTTGCTTCTAAAAATGCATCTATATAAAGACTGGCATTGCTGTAGTACTTGCCAATGTGAAGGCGTCATGACGTACTTAAAACGTGGTTGGTTTAACTACTTTGACGTATGTTTTACATCGTTGGACATGGACCAATTTCTGTGAACAAGTTGCTCTACAACTCAGTAGGGCATGGAGACAGCAGGCGGTGAAGTGAAGAGCGCAAGAATGACATTAATGACAGTGCAGCACAAGATCTCTCATCTGTAAATTGCGATACTAGTTTTATGAGGTCTTGCATTAAAAAGCAACCCAGCTTCTGCATTTGTGGCATTTTATAATTAAAATTTTACTCTTATCTCCACTACTTGCAGCAGCGTCGCCAGCGTTATGAGTCCTTTGTCAAATGCATTTGCCTATGAAACTTAAAATACATTATAGAGTTTGATATGGAAACGAGTTTTCGAGAATAGACCTCAACAGCGAAATCAACTTCATGTCAACTTATACCCGGCATTATGGGAAAAATATGTCAAGGCTCTGAGGATCGAAGCATGACTGGCAAACAAGATCGTCATATGTGGTCCAAACTAAGTTGAAGTTAAGCAAAGCCACATCCTCATGAAATGAAGAGCGAGCAAAGCTGTGAAGGGTTGGTGGACATGATAGTCGCAAAAAGAGGATTGTTGCTTGAATTCTCACAGTGCAAAAAAATTTGTCAAATTAGGCAAATTAAAGCATCGTATTGTTTATCTAATGAAATCCAGCAAAAGGAAGAATACCTTGTTAGCCAAATCTCTGTGACGCTAAAGATAGGCAAAACTTCGAAGGAAAGACTTGGCACCTTTCGCACATATATCAAAACAATTATTAAAGAGAATTTTTTGCCCGCAGTCAAAGCGAGACCATTTTGCATCTTAACGATCAACATGCAAGTGAACGATGAAAGGATTTGCAATAGTGATCTAAATCCGTTGCACGAATTCTGTCAAAAGCATGGCAACATAGCCATCTTAGACGTATGCTTCCAATCTGCAACGCAAGCAACACTTCCTACTTAACCTAATGCTCCTCTTCGACGTGGTGCTCAAAACTGCGGTGGTGCTGAAATTTGTACAGACAATGAGGACTGGAGTACACCATCGAGTCTGAAGGAACGCGGCTGATACTTGGATCTGAGGAAGTCGTAGCGGATTCTTTGAGTTAAGGTGTGCAATGAAGCGGTGGAAGTGCAACCCATGATCTGAAGTCTGGTTCAGCTGAGTAGCTACTGCCTACTGGCCAAAAGGCTGGTTCGAAACGCATTTTCACTAGACGTATAAGTAGTTGCTGCAAAAGGGGCTTGGCAATCAACCCACAGCGTTAAAGACGCTTTACTCTCTGCAAGAATTTGATAGACGTAGTTACTCTCTATAGTCCAAAGCAAATACACGAGGACAAGACACTGCCTTGTTGGAAAATCCTTATCCAAGGTACCTCAGATTTTAAGAGAAAAGTAAATTTCCCCCAGCATTGTTCAGGTATTCGCCCACTGCATCCGCGTTAACCTCAATTCTGCGCGAATTTAATATGCATTAATAATAAGTGAAATAAACTTCTCCGGTGACCTTAGCTTCAGAATAGACCAAGATTACAGTGTCACCACGTTAACAGGCCCCATGTCCAACAAGTCCACGTGTCTGTCCTTAAACATTCATTAACAGTAAATACTAGTCCACAATAGCTTCATTATCTGCGGTGTTCTACGAGCAGAACTGACATTTTTTGTGCATAAAGGGCTTGTTCTGTCAAAAGACAATGTTTAAATTTATAATAATATATTTGTGCAAAAGAGATAGAAGTTCGCGGCGGAAATTTGGTGAAAGAACTATTAAATATTGGATCCAGCCTAGGGATATTCCCCGAATCGTGCGAAATGAGGAAAATGAGGGGTGTGTGTTAAAGCATCTGGCAATTAATTCCAAACTATCTATTTAAACTGAATGCTATTGTTTGTGTTTGTCTATGGGAGAATTTGGCGTGCAACAAAGAATGAGACGTCAATTTTGAGTTTAATCTTGTGGTTGTGTTTTCCAAAATGCTACATGCGATGTTGAGCTAATGCATGTAATAAGGTATCTCAAGTCTTATTTGGAGGCAAGCAAATGGATTAGAAGGATGTTCTTATCTGCGTGCAAGCGAGAGTAGTTTTTACTGAACAAGAAAAAGAACAAACCCTCATATTGGCTGAACTAGAAGTGCTCTTTTATGCACGTAGGAATCAATGAAACGTCAGGGTGGGCATTTACGTATCCAAAGAAGCTAATGTTCCGTTTATGTGAGAGACCAAGTTATTTTAGAGGAGAACGCAACATAATTTTTGAGTAAATCCCGTTGAGTGATTTTCTGATGAATCAGAATCGTTGATCAAGTGATGTCCATAAGAGCGCATAGCTAGCTTTACGAAATTTGCACAACTTTGACTTTTCCAAACTTCTTGTATCAGCAGCCAAGTGGGTTGTGGACTTGCATTAAAGTAAGCAAATGTTAACTTTGTCTCGAAAACATTTATGAAGCCTTTCCAACGAGCTAGTCTCGCTATTGAGTGACCAACACCATTAACAATGCCCATCAATGAGTGGGAGCTAGCCCTCTGAAAAGAAGCAGACATGGTTTGATTTTGATCTTCCCATTTATGCACTAGCTGCGGCATCATTAATTTTCTCATTACTGACTTAGCCATTTATGCAGTGGATTAAGTCTGTGATCTGTGGAGCCATGAATTTGATGGGCGCCAAAAATTAAGGTGCTACCAAATTATAGCTAACTCGCACATCAAAAAATGAACAATCGAGGCTATGACCCACTCTTGTCTTATGACGCTGCAATCAAACCAGCAACAGACGTGTGTACGACTACGTACTCTCAAGTGGATGAAGGATTCGGGTAGTAAACACGTTGTTGGCATTGAAGAAACTTTTCCCATAGATTCTGTCCCTTCGTTATGCACCCAAGTGTCCACACAACCGAGCACTAGGTCACAAGGTCAACACCAAGAAACTGATAAAAGCATATATCGGCGTGGGAACAACCACTAATAATCACCCATCATTCTTGCATAAATGCTGTGTGAGTGTTGCAGTTCTGGTATTCGTGAATCCACCAATGATGTCATGAGCCATCAAGGCCAAGTTTGAAATTTGCTGTTTTATAGAATTTAGGAGATGATAACCAGGCCATCACCCGCACTTCACACTGCTTAGAAAACGTTGTCACTTTGACGTCGACAAAGTTACCATCCGGTTCTGCCAGGGCGTACCTCTGATTTACTCTCCGCCCCTTGAACAGCGAAATCAACCGTGAACACTTCCATGTCTTTGACAAATCGGGAGAGGGGAAACGACGTCTTCAGGTCAACTTCATCTGTCAAAGCTGCAGTAGAGCAAATAAAAATAAGCTTATCTTAGGTCTTATCAACTTACGTATTAGAATAATACAAGTTTGTCACATGTGCAAAAATTGTAAGTGTAATAGACTTGCTAATAAATGCGTGAAGAAAAAACATGATATTTAACGTCAAAGCAGAGCCTTGCATGCATTGTTTAAGGCCAAATTTACTGTTTAAAGTAACCTTAAGTAGCGATGTTACTTAAATCTTAAACTACTTCCAAAACACCCTTATTTTGGCATCTTCCTGTCCCATTATGCAAAGGCAATGACATGGCTTGGTTTCAAGATACCTGGAGCGGGTTGCCTGAATTTGCACTGTGGCACAAAGAATGCTGTTGAGGCGATTCTTGGATGAGGCATTTTTTCAGTGATTACCAAGCTGTCTTGCGCAGCCACGTCAGCTAAGGTGATGGTGGCATCATCGAAGGCGTTGAAATCGTGTATCAGTTTTATGCCCCCTCCTCAGTGCGATTCCTCTTAGAACCAAACGTAGAATTCATTTCTCATACACTGTCCTAGGATGGAAGTGACTTAACTAAACTGCTTCTCTCTCCGAACTGAGTGCCTGAGGATGTGATGTTTTGTGAGGTAAGGTAGATAAATGAAGCGATTCGCATACGCTATTTAAACACTTTCACGCAGTTCGAGAGATCCCATTAGAATCGACGGCAAGTGCTGCGTACTTTGATGCGAACCAATGAACACTGTGGCGCAGATAAACCAATTAAACGTGAATTCCTTAGGGTGTTTTTGACAGACAACAGTCGTAGATTGGAGAATAAATGAACGTACACGTATCCTGCCTACAAGGGCTTCCCCAAACCCGCGTCTCGTCGATGAAGCACTTGCCATTAATAATTGACAGCCTGCTCGTTTGTGAACCGTGATTAATGTACGCGTTCTGAAATGAAGAAGTGCACAAAGAAAGAGTCTTGCAAATTTGTCTGTGTGCAGGCAAACACGACCTATCCCTAGTCTCTCTTCTCTTGTAGTAAATTGTCTACATGCTGCCAACAAATTTGTTAAAATAATCACTTCATTCTAAAGACATTCTCTCAAGTTTGTGCATGCTCATTAAGCCACATTGCTGAACTCACATATTCGCCGTCAAACTTGTAATACATGGGGTCTGACGGTCCCGACTTCTTTGAAACAACTCGCGATCCCCATAGCTTTGGGGAGTCCGCGCCTATAGAAATAGGAACTCTATTTTATTATCATGCTATGCTTTTAAAACGAGCCTGGCTATCAATCCAATTGGCTTTCAGCTGTGCCCTGATCTTCCCTTTCGGTCTGTTCCCTTTATTTATGACGGCAATGCAGCCTAGTGTTCCATTTCGTGCATTCGTTTTTAGGTACACCAATTTGTTGAGATTCAAAGCACACCAGCCAGGTAAGAGGCACGCTTTGTATGCACTATTTGTTGCACACGTTGGGTTATCGCAATGGTGACAGTTGAAAAGCTATAAAGTATGGAAGAGGAAATGATCACGTATTGGAGCAGTAGGCAACAAAAGCAAGGATCGTAATGACGCGCATCATACCACCAGTTCGTGATCAACGGATCAGCTTGTGTGCATTTAAAGGACTTCAAATCAAAATTCGGTAGAGGGATTGGTGAATGTGATGAATATGCTGCCAAAGCGGAGGGTAGAATGACCTTCAGTATCAGCTAAGTAACTGTTAGTTGTCTCGCAGGTGTGTGGGCCTCAATGCGCATTGAGAATAAGCTTTCACAGATATTTTTAATTGTACTGAAGGGTCTAAAACCTAAGAAACATGTTTGGATTTCTTCAGAACTGGAAACCGGAGAAAATTTACTTCTTTTTACATAATTTTTCAGTTGCATCTTCTGTTAGTAAAGATTCACTTGACGTAAACGCATTTGGAGGGATTTGAGCAATACCTGTGGAATGGTAACTGGCCCGAAATATGCGTTTGATTCCACTATGGTGATGCAACTAAATTTTTTTAGGAAAAAGTTATGGTCCTTTGTTCTTCACTTCGCTGAATTTTTATAGGCACGCGCATACATAACTTTCCAAGTCTGCATGGTGATATGGCAGGCAGGTCTCTCCACCTCAGAGACTTTAGAGAACTTATGCGTCTTTGAATAGAAGTGGGCCTTGTTTTATTAGTGCAATGTTACTGCACCATGAAGAGTTTTTTCCCTTGCGATAACGTGATTTTCTTAGGTATAAGTTAGTGGTGGTGAAGAGAATTAGCAAACCGCCACAATTAGTAGTTGTGTTTACTTCTACACTAGTAGGAGTGCCTTTGGGCATCTTAGGCCACCAAAGCGGCGGCAACCGCTAATATGTTAAAAGAACCGTCGTCTTCCCTCTTGCGCACACAGTACACTTTTTGAAGTAAATGTGAGAGAATGCATACCCAAAATGACCTTTCAAAGACATATCCCAGTTGTCCGCGAGTAACTATACTCTCGCATTGAAGAATAGGAGTTTGCGTTAGCGATTCCAAGCAGCCACTGCTAAAACATTTGTGCATGAAATTCGGTTTTTTGCTTAGCTTGAGTTTGGCATTTAGTGTAGAATAAGAAGCCAGAGGCTCTCGCTATGTAAATTCATCGGCGCAAGCAAATTTCGAGCAAAAAGGCTTTTTCGCAGCAGAAACAATGTAAAATTCTCCTTTGCAGTTGTTGACACAACAACAAATGTACTATCATACCTCACTTTGCTCCATTAACATCCGCAAATATTTCATTTCCCTTATCTTTGTGGACTTGTTGCCAATATGCCTAACCAAATCATTTACCTACATTACCTCTATCAAGTCATTCTCAAACACCGGAGGCAGGGTGATGGCTAAAATTGAAACTCCTGAAATTATTTAGCGTGCATAACTTACAACAAAAGCTCTGACAAAACTATTTTTGTGTGAAGGTACAGAGTGTACACGCTTGGAACAGATTGCTTTCATGTCAGACCACTACTTCTCTCAGGTGCGGATGGAAGAGATACCCAACTGATAGTGGTAGTATTGACTGTTTAAGTAGTGTCTTGTAAGATGTGAAAGTGAAGGAAGGGCTACTTAATGAGAACAGCGGTGGTTGTCCAAATGACACGATTGTACTTGTTACCAGCAGCTTTATAGTCCTCACTTTGAACCTCACTACGATGACTAGATAATCTAGTAGAGTTGTAGCCACCACTGGAAGAGAAGCACATTTCGCACCAATCGCAGAACCATCCACTCTGTTACCACCATTAACGCCGAGGAGCTAGTGTGGTGCTGACGGTGAATTTGTGCAAGAGCATCCAAGCGTTCTACGTGGGTGTATGTGACGCAACGTAGTGCAACACGTTTTTTTGACTTTGGGGCAGCCGAAGGCACATTGGTTTCCACTGTAAAAGCACGTGTTACCGAAAAAAACAATTAGATTTCAACTGACGCGTGAGAGAATGGCGTATGCCTGATATTAGGACTTGGGCAACGTGTATGGCTGAGTAGTATTTTTACGAGCATTTACCACACAACATCGCCGTTTTTTGGGTGTATGTAAACAATTTTGGCTATTTCAAAGAATAATGGGGAAAATGACGTTTGATTCTTTAAAGCACTACAACACTTGTGGCACTTGTTGATACAGGAAGGTACCACATTAACTGCCACTGACCTGGGCATATCTGCAAAACAAAATCGAGCCAATTGACAGTGCCTCGCAAATGGCGTTAACAACGAGACCTATTTCGTCGTTTCACATGCTTGCAAATTAGGAGAGAGAGAAGGCAAGAGAGAAGATTGAGTTGGAGCACTAGAGCTCTTGTAATGAGAATGTGGTTAAATCTAGGGTGAGATTGTAGGAAACAGGGGAATCGGAAACCTTCTTTCACGGTTCGTAACACTGTGGAACCCATTGACAATTGAAACTAGTCAAATGCTTGAATGACATGTCAGTCAGGTAAAGATAGATTATCGAATGTAAGGCATGACAGTGACTTCTAATTTTGTCGATTTTCCAAGAACAGGAAAATTTTGTTTAGTATTTATCCACAATTTTGAATTTCTCGCTGTTTCGTTGCCAATTGCGGTCCAATGTTAAACCCTCCCCTCCACAACAGACATTACGCGATTTTTCCTCCATGGATAGACAAAACCAAAGTTGGGTTGCAGAGCCATGGGGCGTTAGTGGGTCGTAGTCTCAAATGGTTGGCTATAATGCATAAACACATCTGGTATTATGTCTGCTTAACTGATGATCACCCAGAATAAGTACGAGGACAGCATGACTGAATTGCTAACCTCACTTCAGTTTTGCTTATTTTGCTAGCGTTAACTTACAACAGACTCATCTTACGCTGCCTTATTTTAGCTTTCCATCTCCCTTAAGGACTTAGGATTGCAGCAATAATGAAGGAATATGGTGCATAAGTGGTTCCTTACGGACGACAAAGAAGGATTATTTGCAGATTGAGGAAACTGAAAATAATTTGCTAATACCTAATCACGTTGCAGCAACCCCACCAAGGTCACCGCTACTTCAGAGAGTTTATCCATCAGCTTAAAGTATAATGAAGTAAACCACACTTTTGATGGCGAAGTCTCCCCTAAAATGCTAATCAACACCCCAATTTCGCTTAACTAACCGCATGACAACCACAATGCAAAGCTCCTCTATGCATTCTTGGTGGTCAAAAAAGTGTCTAAAATGTCATTTTAGAACCAAATTCTGAACCAATAGCCCCCCTTTTAGTTGGCGATGTTTCATTATTTATGCATTCCATCCAGGGGAGGACTGAAATGATGTGCTCTGACTAGAAGACTTATCACCCATGCCTAAAAACAAGGTTAAGGGAGGGGAGTTATGGTGAGTTCCAGTGAGATGTCGTGGGGTCGGCAATCTCCAGGTCTCCGTCAAAGGCGGGACATTTCAATCCGTTAATACACGAGCACTTTCCCTGGGTGCCGACAGCTCCATTTTGAAAAAATGTGCACAATTTATACCTCTTCATTCATTTATTTTCATTCGCCAGTGATGCTATTGCTTAGTGCGGCCTGCTAACTACAGTGACGCATGTCCTTTGCAGTGCAAGCGGGGATTTTAGAATGAGGGGACAAAAATCAGCTGCTATTACTGCCACCACCACAAGGAAGCAAAAACTAAATAATTTACCACGCAAGCAAGTGGGTCTGAAAGGTGGGAAACAAAAACTTTAACCTGCATTCTTGGTTACCATGAAAATTTTGCTCAAATATTGACAGCGGAAATGATGAAATTCGATTGAAGCTCTGATCACCACCATGGTAATTATGTAGCTAACGGGCCCTCAAGTGGTCCGTGGCAAGTTCAGGTTGTAAAGCTCAAATGTGAGATGCAGCAGTGCTATAAAAGTTTGCAATGGAATGAATGTGGCTACGTTTCAGCAAATCATGTCAGTTTTAAACCTTAGTTGCGGTTATGCTTTGATTACTGGTATTTAACTATCATTCAATCTGGAAAGGCAGGTAGACAAAAATCTGGTTCAACACAACATCGTTTTAGTACTTGCGTGGGCGGCAACGTCTACTTGCGGATTGTAGTCCACAAAAGGAGTAAATAAGAGGTCCATCGCTGACCAAAAGGGAGCTCTGGAATTAACGCTGAATTGCTAGTGTTTATTTGTTGGTGTTATGACCTCTGATCCGGAATCAAAGTACAGTTGATGAACTCAGAACTATGCACAAATTTGCCTTTCAATCTTCCCCACTTAAAGGCTTAAAAAGGGTTGGGCTTAAATTAACGGCTGAATATACTTTGTGACATGCTAGGCCAATGCAATCATCCCTTTCAGCAAGCCTCATGTTTCTCGATGCCCCAACTTCAAGGCACGCTTCCAATGTGAGTCGCTATTAGTTAAAACAACTGCGCAGATGCAAAAGTTTTTAGAAAACTTTGCGTATACCATACCCTTTATATCCTTACTGACCATTTCGTGCATTGGATCTCGAGTGCCTTAGCACTACGGTGGTAAGTCTTTCTGAATGCAACTGTCTTACACAGACGTCTTTGGTCACCGCTTCAGAAGGAAACGAATCGCCATGACACCTTTTGTTTCACTTGAACCGTGTGCGCTTTTAAAAAAGCAATGTTCATAGAAGCGGTTTACATTTTAGTGTGAACTGATTCTTGAAACCCATCATTGCTAAAAGTGAACTGGGAGGATTTCATTAGCCAGTGCAACACAATGTATACCATGTTAAACTGAGTCTGATTTAACTTAAATGGCCAAATGCATAGCAATATACCTCAATAGTATAGGTTCCTCCTTGAGAGGTCCTACGTTTCCTTAAGTCTCCCATGGGTCTGCCCACAATGCCCTACCGACAGAGATTCATTTGTTATTATGGCTTCTAGCTTAGGAATGTTCCAGACATCGCGCATTTCCTAGGCAAATCACCATTCGCGAGAGCATATATGAGAATTCAACTTTTGCTCTAGAAATTCACACCTCCTCAATAGGCTTCATTTTTTCTTCAATCAGTCATTCGATTCGCTCTCTGGTCCTGTGGCTCCATTGTCGCAAGATTCGCCAATCGTTTGTGATGTGCCACTTGACTCAGATATCCAAGGCAAATGCCGTTCCCGGTGTCGGCCGAACAAGATGCTCAACAATAAAATTAGTACACATTTTCGTAGAATTGATTTGCTTACGACCCTTGCTAAAGTACTTGTCTAGCAGGTGTCTACGATCCCGCATGGCCTCATATGCTGATAGCATGGATCGCGCTACCATTCTAGCAACATGAGCATTTTTCTCTGCCTATTCCTTGTCCGATTCACCGAGGTCAAATTCCTGCACGTTGAGTACAGAACGTGCAAATCGCCTGCAATAAATGAAGAAAGGCAATAGGACTGTGTAAACCATGTACCAATGGCGACTATCTTGGAATTCAAGAGATATTTAAGAGTGCAAGTCACTATTGCCGCCCTTCTGCTAACAGTGCGCGAGGCAAGCAATAAAGTACGAAGCCTTTAAAAGAGACCTTTGGTTGTCCTTTTCTTTCCTTTTGCAATACAAGCTAACCTCGATGCGACTGACCTGCCAACCAGCTCGCCGATAGAAAAGAATGTATGGCAGGTGGGCTTAGAGGTGAAAGTAGTGGCGTGCCCTTTTTTCCTCGATGCTGGATAGTGGGACACTGAGTGTGCGGCCAAGTCCGGTTGAGTCACTCAGCCAGCATATTTTCGCGCTTTCGACTACTTGACCTTGAGGCTGACCCACGTCCTAGGGAGACCATTAGGTAAGCGTGATCTAATCTACTGCATGTTTTGTTAGCGCAAATTCTTTGCTATCACAGGTCAGCTCACCTGTGTCCTACCCATGAGCAGTCGCACAACCCAAGGTTTTTGTTTCCATAGCATGCATAATTGCACCACTTGCTTTGCGGGTGGAAAACAGGCAATCTCATAGGCTAAAATGAATGTACTGCATTCTTATAAACACACCATATATGGGTTGTGATTGCAACTTCTTCCTCAACTTGGGACGTTGTTCCATCTCTGCCTCATTTTGTTGGCACCTTCCATCATGCATGTGGAATTTGCCCAGTCAACTGGTAAGACACTTACTTTCTAATACTATACTCCAGTCAGCATACGTGTAGAACCATTGAGCAAATGAGTGCATTTGTTTACTCGGTAGATTTGGAAGGATAGTTAGCGCCCTTTGGTATGTACTTAACCACAAATGTTTAGTAGTAGCTTAACCACATTCTCGCGTTCCTTATCACATCACATCACACCACCTTGTCACGACACACTGTGCTCGTGCATCATTCCACATTTGACCTGCTGTTCTACTCCCTTCGCACCTATTTGTTGCCATTTCTGTACCTTTTACCTCACGTCTGCTTTCTGATGACTCGTTTTTTGCCTCTCTGTGTTTGCATTTCAACGTGCCAGCATTTGTGGCACGTTGTGGTGAGAGGATATCCCAAGCTTTTCTGCTTGAAGTGTTTCTACTTTGAGCAAGGCGATGCCCTTAGCTGAGAACAACAGGACAACCCAATGGTAAAGAGTGATCAGTAACTAAACGCCGGTAATGAATGCGTCGTGAAAGCTAGTACGACTAGAGCAGATGAACAGAGCTCCACATAACGAACTAAAAATCCCAATTCATCGTCTTCAATTTGAAGCATAAACACAAGTGCTTTCTTCCCTTTTCGAATTCTGTGCTTACCGCGTCAAGTGACTCCGCCCCGCGAGTGGAAATACCAAGACCCCTGCAACCACTACAACAGCGGTGTCTGCTTCAACTCCTGTTATCACTACTACTGCTCGATCTGCTTCTACAAGTGCGCCATTCTTGTGAGCGCATACGATTTACTGTCTACTTTGCTTGTCTCGACTAGCATCCCTCAATACTCCCGTTTCTTGAGCTCATAATTCTTTTTTCATTGCAGACTTTTACATTCTAGGAGATGGTCTTGTTGGCAATCAGCCACTTCCGCTTCACCAAAAGACCGCTGACCATTGCGAATAATTCTTCAATAACGGTACACGTTGTTTAACATTATCTCTGAGTTTATTTAATCCGCAAGTGGTGTCACTCCTCTACCGCAATTTCTAGCAAGACATGCTGAACTACAAATGGTTTGAATTATTCGTATGCCGACTATTATCGCCCAAGAGAGGTTCGGATGTGCAACACATTGTTAGTCAACTTTCTTAAAAAAACGAATCGTCATTTCCTTATTTGTGATAGTCACCGTAAAGTGAGGTGGCATCCAAGACAGTGGAATGCTCTAAATAAAGCCTTTAATAGATGGACTAACAATCATCACGGGATGAAACACGCAGGGGCTATTAAGTCGGCAACTGCCAATGTCGTCTCGTGCTGTTCATGGATCATCAAATGATATTCGGAAAAGCCATCGTGAATTGTTGCACCATCGGTTGGCACGCAGACACAAGTACGTAAGTCATAAGGGTTACGTGCAAAGCGTCGTTGCAATTCCACTTTTGAGGGTGCTTGAATGCCTTGGAGACGTCTTTTCAAGGGAGCCCGCGACAATCGGAATTGCACTAGAGTCCACCTCCTTTCCTCTCCTACCCTTCCAATTATGCAGACCGTTAGCCTGCATGCAAATGCCGTGCCCCACGTTTTCACTCATCAGCTTGCTTCTTCGCACACTCGTGTACGCAGGTCAGATATGTGCATTTTTATCTAAATCTCCGCACTCTAAGCGCTCACTATGCACTCGGATTACGGACTTGATGCCTATCCGAATTCTGTCATGCACACGGCGACAGATGATCATAGTTTGCAACAACTAGAAACAATTTTCAGTTCGTAAAAGTGGTAGGCCTAACTTAGTTGGGTCCCTACGCGATGAAAGATGCAAAGGTAGGACCAGCTTCTCATAATTTTAAAGTTTGTTAACACAGACCTCATTAGATCCCTACTTAAGGTGTGTGGTGTTCCTAGAGAGTGAATATGTCGATCCAATCTTGGGTGAAGAGCGATTAAGAGGCACTAATTTAGCCCATTGTAAGGTGGATTCTCCTCCTTACAAGTTCTGGTTTTCGATCCGGTTGTAGATAGGCAGAGCGGTCATTTTGTTCGCCTGTGATGGACGCCCAATTAATCAAAGAGGCGTTGGTAGAAAATGATAGCTAACTGCAGCATCGTAGGCTTACACGTTAAAAGTTGCTAATGCTAAGAACTCTTGCAGACGGTCATTCATGTGACTATCTGTTGACAGTCTGAGAGCATATCCCTAAAGCCGTCAGATTTGTCCAATTTATATGGCATAACTGAGGAAGTTGTGCTAACGATATTGATTGGAAGAAGCAGCACCCTTGAGAGCCTTTCGGTGGAGTAGCCACCAAAGACATCTAAGTCGTTCACAAGTGTCCTATACGCGGCACAAAATTGGGGATGACCTTCTACTAAGGGCTGGACAAGTTGGAGAACGTGGAAGGAGCGGCGAGGTCAGGATGAAATGGGCACGTTCAACATATTTTAACCCCTATTTTAGGGGAAAGTATGGTAGAGTGGTAATCGTCATGCGCTTCCCTGATTAAATTAACGGCTCTTCTAATAGCTGTATTGTCAAAGGTGTTCGTTGCCTTAGATAGGGAGAGTCAGATGGCACTAATCCAGAAGAAAATGCCTTCCATCTGATGGTGCAACAATCCTAGTCTTTGCTCTTCTCCGTTAGAGGCAAAATCTCTCGTTGCATTCGTTCTACGCCGCCCTGAAATATTGTATAATCACTCAAGGCACAGAAACTCAGGTCCGTAGAGGGCTTTAGGACAGCGAAAATGCTCATTGTTAGTGATAGGAGAGCCAAAATATGACATAGAACGCTGATGTTATCATTTCCTGCCCAAAACCGAGTGCTACCAACTGAGCTCCACCATTCACTCATCGGCTATACTGCATTCCCTTGTGGTGGATTTGTAACCAATCTCCATCGTGAGCTTGACAAGATGGTGCGTTAAATCTCGACATGCCAGGTCGAGATGTTCAATGTCTAGCCTTCGTCGCTAGAAATGGCATGAGGTGCACAAAGAGAATGCTGCCACCTCTTATTTGGCTTTGAGTTTGAGAGAAGCCTCGATGAGGAGGAGGAAGAGTTCCTTGGGCAACACACGAATCTTGTAGTAGAGAGCGTGCTGCCAAATCTTCTTTCTGTATTCCTCATCATGGAGGCGAAAAAGGCACGTAGCTCATCGTTGCCAGTGGAGTTAGCTTCGCACTTGCCTTAAGCAACGGGATAAAGAAGGCCAGGAACACGTCATCGCATACGCCAGCACCGGGCTCAACAAAAAAATGAGACAGAAAAGTGCGACGGAACGCGAACTGTTCGCCATCTTTACAATGGTTCGGCACTTTAAACACTACCTGATAGCGAAACAATTTATTGTGAGAACCGATCACCAAGCGCTGACCTGACTAAAAACACTGAAGGAGATTGACCGCTCCGTGGCGCGCTGGTACGAAAAACTGTAGCAATACGATTTTACAGTGCAGTACCGAAAAGGGACTAAGCATGGCAACGCGGATGCATTGTCTCGCAGACCTCTCTCAGCAGAGAAAGAAAGCGGCATAGTGGGCACGCTATTTTTGAGTGAGCTTACTAAACACCAGTGCAGAAACACACAAAGTACCGATCCCAACACGGCGCTGCTAAACAAGAGGTTTCTGGCGTCCTCACACAAGCCTGCTGCAGAAGAGATGAAATCGTCCAGCAAAGCAGCCAAACGGATATGGCGACAGTGGCTCAAACTCACCCTGGAAGACGAAGTTTTATGGTATCAAGAAGACGACACGTTCCCCAAACGTCTTGTTGTTCCTGGTTCGTTGATGCAAACGGTCCTCCAAGAGTTGCACGAGCAATTGGGACATGTAGGTGAGGAGAAGATGGTGGAGGCCTCGAGCAAACAATACTGGTGGCCCTCTCTTACCCCAGACGTACTCGACTTCTGCCGAACCTGCATCACCTGTAGCAGTTTCAAGAAACCTCACCCAACAGCGACGGCACCCTTACAACCCATGCCTACAGGATTCCCGGGCAAAAGGGTGGGCATTGACATTATGGGTCCCCTGCCACTTACCAAAAGGGGAAACCGGCATATCCTGGTTATGGTTGATTACTTCACGAAAGTAGCTGAAGCCGAAGCCATGAAGGCTCAAGACGCCGAAACAGTCGCTTCAACCTTCTCCAACCGTTGGATCTGTCAACACGGTGTGCCCGAATCAGTTCACAGCGATCAAGGTCCTAATTTCGAAAGCCGACTTTTTACAGAACTATGCAAGACTCTCGGAATTACACCAGGGCACCCACGAGGCAATGGGCAGGTAGAAAGAACAAATCGCACCCTGGTGGGACTGCTGAAGGCGTTTACCAAAGAGGCGAAGCCAGAAGACTGGGACCTGAGCCTAGGACGCGCCCTTCTGGCGTATAGAGCCACAGTTCACGCGTCAACAGGTGTTTCCCTGTTCAAAATGCTCACAGGACGCGAAATGAGAGTTCCGTCCGACACCTTTCTTCCGAGCAAAGAAACAGCACCCGACAATGTGCCGGATTACGTTCTGCGTCTAAAAGAAGGGATAAGTAAGACGTTAAATTTAGCTCGGCAGCATCTACAAACGTCTTATAGTAGACAAAAGAGGTACCACGACAAGCACAGCCGACCCAACACCTACCACGAAGGAGATCTCGTCCAAATATAGAAGCCGATTCCTCCACCCGGAACCCATCGTAAATTTTATCACTCTTGGAGCAAAGATACCTTCCGTGTAGTGAAAGTTCTTTCCCCCACAAACTATCTCGTCCGAAACGCGGAATTTTGTACTCAACCAATTACGGTCCACCACAATAAGATGCGGCCTTACAAAGGCTCTCCGCCGGTTGGCTATGAGAACGAAGTCTACGAATAGTGGAGAAAGGAAAACCGCCCGATGGCAAAACTAAAACCAATGGACGAGAGCGGCACCGAGGACGGTGATAGTGTTTATATGCGCTTTGTAGGTGAGAGGCGGAAAGGCAATATCCACGTGGTTGCGGACGAGCTCGCATCTTCCCCTCCAGAGCCGGAGACTCAACCCCAGTAGATTTGGACTGTTTTACCTGCCTTTTTCCTTAAATAAAGTGATGCCTAGAAGAACTTGACCTTCCTGTAGCAAGGTGGAAAGGAAGGAAGAGGAGGAACGGGAAAATCCCGCTACAACCACTACCACTAAAATAATAAGTTGCTCCAAGCACTGCAAGAACGATTGTAATACTTTGTTTGTTCGAACTACCGGTTTAGGTCACTTGGGTGGCCATCTTCTTCTAGCCGGTTGGTCGGCCTCCGGGCCGTGCCAACAGCCCCTAAGTTCTCTGTTCCTGGAATATATATTCTGCCCTAGTACTGCGCCTTCTTTTACCTTAATGGGAGCCTCGGGACGCTACATTGGTGGCAGCGGAAAGCGGACCCGACTTTGATGGATTTTATCCTGCTCCATGCCACTTCTGGCAAACGTTGGCGTTGTGAAAGAAGTATACGTGCTACGAAGGGGAGAACCTTTTGGGTCTCGTAACAGAAGGGTTGAGATCGACGTTCATCTTCGACATCTCCCTCGCCCTCGTGTTCGACAGGAAAGCTATTAACAACTGAAGCGACACTAGCCGTGGACTCCAAGTCCAGAGGAGGGCCAAGAGGCGCGCATTTGCTGCACTGAGTGCTACGCGGAATTGATGGCACTACAGGAACACATGCGTTCGAACCTCGACGACTGGGACGGTGAGCTGGTGGGTGCTTCTCGCAGCACTGATTACGTTGTGATGGCTGACACGGGAGGCGGACGAAGGGGAGCGTCGCGGACGAGGCTCGAAAGAAGAGAGGGGCTGTGTAATACTTTGTTTGTTCGAACTACCGGTTTAGGTCACTTGGGTGGCCATCTTGTTCTAGCCGTTGGTCGGTCTCCGGGCCGTGCCAACAGCCCCCAAGTCCTCTGTTCCCGGAATATATATTCTGCCCTAGTACTGCGCCTTCTTTTACCTTAAGGGGAGCCTCGGGACGCTACAACGATACTAATCAATCGCCAGAACCATTGTGCAGCATAAAAATAGGCGCCATTTTGCGCTGCGAAAAAATGAACAAATTTCAACAGTAACTTCATCTTTTGCTTCATGCATATCTTGGCAAGAGCGTCCACACAGAATAAGATAAATGTGTACACATACGTAAAAATAAATACCTCCCAAAAGGTATTAAAATTTTCAACAAATCACTCGGCCAATAATCAGGGTTCATCGCCACAAGAAAAGCAAACAGCTCGAAGCGAAGTGACTAGCTCTTTTACACGATAAATGCGATGGAAACAAATAGCTTTGCATTTGCACCAAAGACAACAGCGTTGCTTGGCATGATTAATATTGAATTTGATTTTTAAGTAACCAATAATTGATCCGTTGCAATACAGCACAATCATTGCCATATTTGGTCCTGTATATGTACTTTAATAGCGCTGCTAGAAGATGAATCAATCAATTTTCACCATTCGTTTCTTAGCCTCTGCCACAATACGCTATTTGCCTGTAATTGTGGCTACAAGTGGTTGAGGCTAAGTGGCTTGTGGTTGGTGCAAATTTTTAAGCCCCGTAAAGAAAACTGCAGATAAAAATTATTTGCTCACATAGACCCATCTACAGGTCAACGGCTTCTAACTTTGTGCATTTCCTTAAAAAACAACTGGCAAACTCCTAAGCTTAATAGAAACAATCATGACGAAACTTTGCATTTTTACAACGAATAGCCTCTGCATGTACTCAGCGGTATATGAAAATTTAGAAATTGGAGTGTTGCCAATGCTGCTCTTTATCTGCCCTCGCGTTAGAGGGAACAGATGTGTGTGATTTTTTAAATTTGTGCCTGTGCAGAAGCATGGATTGACACGATAGTTTTTCTGTATGTTTACTTATAGGTCCGCTGCTCTCATATTTTTGTATTGCCTGTGCTAGATATTCGGTTTCTTTTGTCTAACTTAGTCAGACGCCACTATTAACAATTCGATTTCTAGCTTAGCCGCTTTTTACGGTATGGTTGGGTTCGTTGATCCTGGTGCCTCTAAGTTCTTTTCAAATTAAACGAGGGGCGGCTGTTAAGATTTTTCTTGGTTACGCTTTCATTCGTGCTCGCATCCAACAAGCTTTTGTACTATTCCAGGCGATTCAAAGGTAGTGTTTGAGGTTTTATAATGCTTGTTTTAGAACGCCACAATAGTAAGACGCTTTAAGTACGGATAAATCTGCAGGGAGAAATTGGCAAATAATACAAAAGTTGCTGTGTGTAGTTCCCTGTGCCCCATTTTAGCCTCTGGCGCGTCGATGCATTCGAATATGTGAGTGTGTAGTTATTCCAGTGGTTAAATGTGAAGGTTCGCATACAAGAAAACGATTCGTGATGTTTCTTTTGTCTCGGCTCAGATAACCCTTTTTGACTTTCATGGAAAATAAGAGCAAGCAATTG
The DNA here is from genome assembly GCA_001923025.3 of Taenia multiceps. Lineage (NCBI taxonomy): Eukaryota > Metazoa > Platyhelminthes > Cestoda > Cyclophyllidea > Taeniidae > Taenia > Taenia multiceps. Next base: position 7,909,724 of record CM010315.2, read on the forward strand.
TGTGCTGGCTTCGATGAATGAGTGCAGAATTTCGACTTTTTCCGGGCTTTAGACAAGCTTTAACGCAATCCATACATCTTTTCATTGAGTGCATAAGCAGGCGATGATGAAAGTCGTCTAACGTTGGGGTTAGAGACCATGCATTGCAGTTTATTCTCTGAAATGCCAAAGCTTAAGTTCTTACCGTGTTTCTGTCCTGTTATGTTACCTAATCCTTTTATATAGGGATTCACTTTTGGTATGGGTGAATCTCATCCCTCCAATGGCAGTTGGTCAATGTTGAAACGGGATTGGAGGGATTTCTGCATGAAGACACTTTCTTCGTCTCCTTGAAGGGGTTTTGCTCTCCGTTTCTCAATTGCAAAGTATGGGGAGAACGTCTTCCCCGTACGATGCAGTGATTGAAGGGTCGGAAGGGTCTGCACTCTTTCATCGGCCATTTTACGGCATGCGATTCAGCCGACGCTCCTTGCATGAGGCAGCGAACCCCAGTCGTACGGCGACGAGTGAGTGCGTGGAGGCCAGCAATCAAAAGGGAGTTTTCTCGGCGGGTCTCCAGGTGTCAGATACTTGATCCCTTTCTCGGCTCTTTGTTCATTTGTGGATGCAGCTACTGTTTTGATGACTGCCGCCCAGTAGGATCTAAAGTAAGTGTTTGTCTTCCCTACTAGCGTAACATATTTGGTGCCTTGATCTTTTTCAAATGGGTTTGACGCCAATTCCATATTGTTGGTCCCTTATCGGTTAGCAATGATCGGCGGAATCTAAGGTAGAAGTAGGGGTTGGTGCTTTTTGGTTAGCAACTGCATCTATTTCTTTGTGGACAAATTTTCGATGACAGCAGGGTGATCAAGCACGTGGACTGTGGTAAACAAGTTGAAATTGGGATGGGTGAAGTAGTGTTGCGCGAGCCAATCATCATCTCTTTTCCTTCTGTTTGCCTACTATGTTTATTCTGCCCGAGCATTATTTCTTCCTTTGTGCGGACTGTAAGTGATTTACTTGAGATAACCCACTTTATTCAATGAACGATTCGTCAATCCTGTATAACCTAATAAGACGCAACCACGTTTAGTCCATCGAAGAAGTACTGCGAAATGCGCGTCCTACAAGTTCTTCGCAAGTATTTGCTTGACTAATGCACCTCCATTGCGTGAAACTTTCCCATGAATCATTGGAATTTCCCAAAAGCATCGTTACTAATATCCAGCATGGTTTTTCCGGATTTGGAGGTTGCAACAAATTTGCGCCACCAATAAATGACCCTCATTCACAAAAATGTTAGTTGTATTAACTTGTTTTGCAGATTCTTTTTCGGTTTTTGGGTTTTTGGCGTTTTATGGCCATAGGTTTTTACAGACATGGCGATTCACACGAAGTCAAAATCGCTTTTCATAAGCCGTTTGTTTGAATGCACCACATGGGCAAAGAGCTGTCGATATTTGCGGTTTCCGTGTTTGATGGGGCTCATGGCCCCTGAGGTGCAAATGTGCTTCGATTTCGCACTATTCTGGTATGCTGAATCTCTTATTAATGGTAATGGTCAAGTCGCAGTCAACTTTTGCGCCTCTTCGTTAAATGTTTAAGTGATTGGTAAGGGATCTGTTGACCGTAATGTAGGATCGAACTGGACGCTTGCGGGTCCCACGAGCCTTGACGGAGGTGAGTTAGGAAAAGCTTGCTTTGCCAATAACTCCATGCCTATTTTGGACACAATGAAAGAAATCTGGCACCTTTCTGCATCTTTGCGGGGTGGGTAAGTTCCATCGATCGTGTGGTAGTGAGCGGCTCACGCAAGCGCTACTCGAATCAAGTCAGCAGTACCTCCACATTATTCCACCCTTTCAGAATAGTGG
>CM010315.2:7911679-7980540 GCA_001923025.3 Taenia multiceps
AAGTTGTGTGAGATCTAACTCATATTTTGGAAGAAAGGAATCATTAAGATGCTTGGGCATGTATTGTTCAAGGTGGTTTGCTCGGTAATCATTCCATTTTTAGGTCGCAAATTATGAATCCTTATTTGGTAAGGTGTCGTTTTGTAACAAGCAAAGGTAGTTAATTTTTGCATGAAATGAGTGCATCTATGCAGACATTTATTGGAGGGTAATGGTAATGGCGTACCTGAGCTATTTTGTTTCGCTTCTGGTCCGCAGTAGCTGGTAAGCCTACGTTAAAAAAGTGATTGCGTCAGATTTTCTGGGTTAAATCTTGGACCGAAGAGGAGGAAGCAAGCATCAGGTAAATACGGAGCTTACTCTGAGCGAGATCTACGTTCAAAAACCCTCTTATCTGCGCACACATTGCCTGAACAGTGATAGAAAGATATTGGATCCTTCGAAGCAATTGACCGCTCGAGAATATCATTTTTACGGACAAAATGTCAGTCATTTGCTTTTCGAATTCATGTGGTGGGCTTCCAATAAACTAGAAATGCAGTAAAGCAGTCAGCAAGAGCATTATCAATAACCTGTAGATGAAAAGGCAAATGGGCGGAATGGAGGATGGATGGAAGTGAATAGAGTGGAGGGAAGGATAGACATAGACGAGTGAAAAGAGAACGAATGCATGAAGGAATAAGTGATCGACTGAATGGATGAGCCAACTTAAAATTCGATCAGGATAAATTGGTGGATGAGTAGATATATGGACATATGGATGCACTTACCAGTGTATGAAATGTGGGAATCACTCACCTCAACATTACGAAAACATCTGTCAATATATAGACTGGAAGCAGACAGGCTACGAATGCACATCTGAATGCCACCCTCAACTAGAGGTAAAACAGAACAAAAGGAGGGCTTTTCGGCAATGGCTAGAGTCATGTGTTCCTCATTCGTCTTTGCTACAACAACGTTTCTATATTAACCATGGTGGAAGTCCACTTTACCATAAAACTCAAATCTTCCCTGAATGGGAGGACACTTGCAAACCACGCAGACATGCTGAAACTCGTGTATGAAATCGGGAGCTTCAAGGGAGCACTGATCGCAAGTTGGCGGTGACCATACATCGAGTGTTAGACAGGATTGCAGCTTGACAGCTGAGGGTGAGCCACGTTCACACAGACGTCCAGTCGGCCTTGATCCGGCAGTTGGCGGATGAATTCAGGAAAAATCACAAGAGTGTTTGTATTTGAACCTACAGAACAGAGGTGCGCACACTCTTGACAGTGTGTTTAGTTGAGACTGCTACGCCACCATGTACGTTTCATGAGTCGGTTCATTCCAGATGTGCCCACTCAAGACGGTATGCTACAGGGTTAACAGGTGTTAGTGCATGTGCGCGTGTGTGTGATGGATACCTCCACGCACACAGTAGCGCGGCTCTGACGGCCAGTAGTAAGTCATCAGAGTGTAGATTTGCAACGCATAACCACTACAGCTGTATGTTGCGCCGGTAATTCCAACGCTGGATAGCTGTTCTACGTATAATCTGGTCAAGTCATCGGCTGTTCTGGAATGGTTAAGCTACTTTGTCTTAAAAGTAGTGCGTTTACAGCTATTAATTCAGACATGTCCTCGCAGTTGCGCTATGATCTTCGTTCCTTTATAAAGCTGACATTCCCCGCTTCCTTTCATGTCTCTCACAAATTAGATGGTCATTCAGTAACTCGCCCTCCATCAAATGCATCATCTCCTCCGAGACATTCCAGGTTGAACCGTTGGAAGATTGCACTTCGAAATGCCAACGATACTCGGCATGTTTGAATTCATTGTGACCATCAATTGCACCCCTGAGCACAACATGTTCGGGTGCTCTGATGACCAACGTGTCTGCAGTGAATCGCGGCCTTGTGACTCTGCAAAGTAGCACTTAAGAAGAGATGCTTCTCACTTAATGGATAAGTTGGCTCCCACAATCCTCCCAAGTCGGATTCTGTGTGCATCTCGACCAATTCTGGTAGAGGTATTGGCATAAACAGTCACCTTGTAAACTGCATCCAGTTTCAGTTCGGCTGCAGACATGCATATATCGCCATCTGCCTCCTTCACTTCGAATGTCCTCCCTTCCGCTGGATTGGTAACTCTCGCATAGAGCGAACCAAGTTCCTAAGAATGGATTACGAATCAGCATTGACGGTGTGCGACTCTTGCCTCATTTGGATTGGAATTGAGCACTGGATTAAACCGAAGCTTTGGTGCAAGACATACGTTCTGATTGTTCCATGGAACGTAGTGGTAGTTGCCGGTTCTGTGAAGAATTTCCAACCGCAAACGCATAGGCCACACATCTGGGAATGGCCAAATGGGTTCACTACTGTCAATGTCTACTCGTTGATAGTTGGCACAGACGTGTGCGAAATCCTCATTCTCGAGGACCTCAAAGAAACGATTCGCCTGTAAACTGGGGCCAGATTCGCCATTTGCTATGGCAGTTATTGTGTATTGACCCGCCTAGTATGCAGTTATTCACTACAAGTTTGCATCACTTACGGCTAAAACGAAGTTAGCTGTGTATTCAGTACCCTCAACGTTTCTTCAAAATACTGGTCTGGGTTTTGCTGGCTTTTGAAGCACCACTTCACTTCTTTGACTCTACCTTCAATGATGTCAGCCATGAATGTGATCCTGCTCCTTCTATTGAAGACGTCATATCGGCTTCCACATCCAGTGATAAGTTTGGAGCCTACTCGCTCGTATATGGCAATTCCACCTATTGTTGGTTCACTTGATCCTATTATATGAGTTCAGGTTGCCAAGCTGAACATACCAGATGTTGGGGTCGATTGGGCACTAGAAGCAATCACTTTGATGGGGACTGTGATTCGCTTTGGGGTGGCTTCTTGCTCCCATGCATAGGACTCCAGTACGGCTACCACGGAGTGCACACCCTCTTGGGTGAAAGATCCGTAGAAATGCATCGTTGCGTTCAAATATACGTCCAGTTGTATCTACAAATCAAAGCTGTTTCCTCATTCGGTGGGTCAATGAGCATGCAACCATGTGGACATCACGGAATGCCTCACGGCTTCAGATTGCCCCTTGCTTCACTCATTATGCTGGCAACCGCATTGAGGCTGTATATGGGAATAACTTGCCGTCTCTAACCATTGCATATCTATGCAGCAATCAGTGAGCGCCGTCGGTTCCAAGGCCTTAACTAACAGCTATGCAGTGATTTGTAAGACGCAAGTGCACCGATTTTAAGTGACAGAGCCTATTTGAGCCTTGTCGATTGCAACTTTTAGGCTCTGGTAAGAAGATACTTAACTTGTTTTATAACCTCAATAAATAGCTAGTCACCTGACTGCTAAACTGACTGTCTGATTGAAGTATTTAGAAGAAGTATTGATCTCGAAGACCTGACATGCTCCAGTGTGTTGCCTCAAACAGTTCAAAAGAGAACGGCTGTATCATGGGAAAGTATAACTGAGTTCTGGAAATGACTAGTCGAGCACAAAGGAAGTATGCTTGCTGTACTCAATCGCTCAGCCTTACACCACACTTGCCGAGCAAGCACAAAACTAGAGCTTAATTGCTAAAAGGAAGACACATTGACCCCTTTACATCTGCAGGGCAATCAGTCAATTATGCACTCTGTTATCTTCGCGTCAATACAAAGACACTTGCGATCTTTGCTTTGATCATACCGATAACATCAGTTCATTGGACTACGTGAAAAGTTGAAGGGGAAAATAATAGTTAGAAATGCCATGAATAGGGATAATCTACGTAATCGTGGACCTTTTTAAGCAGGTCATTCTGCTGATGCTCCGCCTCGATGACAGTAGATTACAGCTCAACTCATACCCTCCACGCCATTAGCCTATTAAGGGATTACTTGCCTGCACTCTCAGTGAGGCTAATTAAAATGCTCGGTAGTTTGTCGTGCATAACCGTATTGGCTTCACGTCCTCGTACAACTGACACGTGGGCCTGTGTGCGCATCATTCATCACGCTTTCGTAAAATAGAGTTCCGTTCGTTGCTGTTAGTGGCCTTGCAGCCATTCCTTGCGCTCCGATAGCAATGAAAAGTGGCCTTCTTTATTAGGACTGATGCATTTATGTTTGAGTCAGATCGTGCCATACTATACTGTTTCTGCATAAAATCAGCTAACTTACCGCAGGAACGGAATCAATCGGTGCTTGTGAATGCAGTTTTTTCTACTCTCACGCACTTCACATTGCAGGCCTCTTTAACTTGAACTTCATCGCCTTTCAAGAGGTTGCACGGGTCATCGATCTGATACGACTGAATCCCGGTCCCCGAATAAGGTGGTTTCCACAGCTACAGACAGTGATACAGAGAACAAAAAAGGAATTTCTGCGATTGGAGAAATCGAGGAAACAATGAAAGAGATAGGTGGCAATGAGTGGTGGACAGCAGGAGCAGAGGGCTGAAGAGGGGAGAAAACTGGGAAGTAAGCAACACGTACCACGTGGGGATTGGAATTTGCGGAATTCCATTCGAACAAGTCTTGTTTTTATAATCCACCATAACTGCATCAGGACACACAGGACGAGCATGCTTCAAGGGAATCGATCTTCTCATTAGAAGCAGGTAACAAAAGTGAAAGAAATCATTTAAAACCAACAATATAAGGCAATTGAAATGCACGCCTAATCAGCGTAATTTTGGCACAGAGAAAGTTGGGATCTACTCGTGACTGTCTGCTTCTCTGACGGCCTAGCTACCCTTCTTTTTGTCTGTCTATGCAACTTCTTGCCAACTTACAGAAAAGGTGACGGGCTCCTTACCCATTGACACCGAAATAGATCGTAGCTGGCCATATTCAAAGGCGATGGGACCGTAGGTTAATGGATTCGGCAAAGAGCAATTTATAAAATCGCCACCGTAGCGATTGAGTGATGCTATACCGAGCGGTAGGAGGTTGACTTCTACAAAGAAAAGTGTTATCACTTTAAACTGAGAACCACTGTACCATTTCCTAAAGTGGACTTCCTACACGCACTACTTGTATTACATAAGTGCGTGCATTTTTTGCTCCAAACTACTGGTGCTTACTGAGATACTACGGATGAATAGTGAAGAATAGAAGCATACGTCGCATCACAACACATCACCCACATCACGCACAACGCACTGGCGAACCTGTAAACTGGTGACTGAATGGTGGCCTGCCCTGCCATTGTACTGTGGCTCTAACTCTGCTTTCGTCGAGCACTGTGAGGTTGCACTGGACAAGTTCATTCACAAACGCTGTGTTTGGACAGCTGAAGCTATAAGTGAAGTCGAAAGCAGTCTCACGTATCCTCTGTGATGATATGCGACCACGCACGCTCTAAATATGCGGTGAAGTAGTTGTAGAATTTGAGTAATCGCAAACCACAGTGCTGTGGATTACAAAGACGACCACCAGACACTTCCACAAGTAACGAAACAACGCTCCCATCCTTAGCGAATCCATTCGAAGAGATGTTTGCCTCAATAAACAGTGCTCAATGAGAAAGAAATGTGTGTAAAGGGAATGAAAAATATCTTTGTCTTACCAGTGAGGGAAATAATGCATCACCCATGCTGCGTTCGTCTACATAGATGTATATATAGCCCTGTGGGTAGGTGCGGATGAAGCTGTAAAATAAGAACAAAGGACCACATCTCGTGCGTCATCGTTAGAGGCAATTGTATCACTTTTGAGCACTGAAGTGGATCTAAATGCACGACGCATTAATAGGGTGAAAATGAGCGCGGCGATGTACCAGTTATCTAAACTTGTGGATAGTTGTGTGACAGTGGTACAAAATATGGGGTGGATGCCTTAGTATTATACCCCACCAAGTTCTAAATGTAGCAATGCATATGTCTTGTAATCAGCCCATGTACGATTATACCCACTTCTGTGGTTTGTATGAAGGGCTATTTACTATTTGTTGGCCTTAATCATACCGTACTCTCCAAAACCATTGTGGATTTACAGGCCGAACTGTATCAATTTGTGCCATTATTCTCACTAGTAGAATACATGAATTACTGAAAAACTCCTTTGTGCTTTTCTGTTGGGTTGAGTTGGGTTGACATTTAGGAAAAGGCAGGAGAAGGTGCGATTTAGCCACATTTGCATTTAATTTTGTCATCCACGTAAAAAATTTCCAAGAACGACTTTGGACTACTGGATGCTTACATTATTAAATGTAATCCATTCGGCCTTTGTGCATTTTATCACGCCTTCGTCAGCCTTTGAATTAAATTGCATTTCGGTTAGTTCGGATTGCTTGCCTACCAACGCCATTTGATAGTCAGTACGATCTCGTCCACCAGCCTATATTACGGTGACATTAAGCTGCTAGATGTAGAGCTATCGAATTTCGGGGTATGACATTATTGAGGGTAGTTAGCTACGGTTTATGAAATCCATTTCTTGCAAAGAAGACTTGAAAAAGGAAGTGCGATTGATGGAAGTGGTCGTTAGGGAGTTTGAAGGAGCACAAAACAACTCTGCCTTCTGCATGGCACGGGATCACACTGTTCATTGTCAGGTTGAGCGGTGTGATCGGTTGCATGCAATCTTACAAACCAAGGCCACTACAAAATAAAACCAGAGGGAGCATACATTAGAAGCCATTTGCCGTTTTCCCTTTTATGAGTTAATATACCATTTAATGTGCACTTGTGTTTAAAAGTATCCTCCAAAATTCTTCACACAGCTCTTGTTTATTGCTAAGGGCATTTTTTGTTTAAGAAGCGATAAGTCGTTGCATAGTGTCACTTCACTTCAAAGATTGGCTACGAACTGCTTCAAATGATTTAAGAAAAAAAGCTACACCAAACGCTGACTGCTGCCTAGGAGACAAAAAAGGCTTTCTCTGAAAGAGCAACACTGGAAATGAACCAATTAAGGCAGAAGAAGTAGTGTCTGAACAGAGTGGCTTGAAATAATTCAGTCATTCAATGAATGGCAATCAAATCAACCTAGACGAAACGATAATGAAGGAAGTAAGCACAAAATCTACTCATAATGGGAGTTTGGCTTCTGCTGTGAAAAAGGTTTTAGGAGTTATCCACTAGCGACTAAGGCTCGTACGTTCAGCAGTCGAGCACCTGCTTAGATAACTTGACTGATGAATGACACGCATGCAGGTTCCTTAGGTGTGCTAGTACTCACCTAAATGCCGCACACGATTTGAACATGCAGACATACATATCTAAAGCTACAGATGATGATCAAGCAGTTTCAACTGGCCTGCTACCAGGCACAAGCCCACTCCATTGCTCTACCCTTTGCTTTTCCACATGCCAACAAGGACCTCTGTTACAGGGTCCCAATATATTGGTGCTCTTAGAAGAGAATTCGATAGAATACGAATTAAGTGCGTGAAGTGTAGTCTGTGTCAAACCCAAGCATTGAAATATGTCTTTTTGCCATCTTAAATAGGTTCTTTTAAAAGGACCATTCAAAGCATATGCACGCTTCCTCGGTTTACTGCAGAAAGAGCTAGTGGGGTAATTAGCTCAGATACGTTAAACGAGAGAAACAAAGTTTGAATTAACCTGAAATGGCTATTTATAACACTTCGAGTGGTTCATCAACAGTTGAGCTAAAAGTATAGACTCAATCCGAAAGAAAAGATAGTTGATATGTATTTGAAAAAGGCAGTCAAACCTCGAAGAAATAATAACAGGTGAATGAAAATGGAGCATTCATTTCTTCATATATCAAACTTTTTAAGCCTAACTGGGGCACAATCTGAAGTCTCAAGCTTTATTTTCCATAAACTCCTACAGTACCTCATTCATCTACCTATTGCACCACTTAGCTTATCCATGGTAATCCTCGGCACCTGAAGATAATCCGTCCAACTATGCAACCCTATGCCATTTACTGTGAAAATACTTTCCTAACTCACAAATCCTAGCATGTGCTTTTGTCAACCAGTTACTTAGAATGGTCTGTCGCTTGAGATATCACGAAAGGGTATGCCCTGATTATCCAGAATGAGCACTTTTTTTGCAATTAACTAATTGACACCATTCGAATGGCCTATTCTGGGCCTTCCATCAGAGCACCATGTTTGAGGACTTTTACGCAAATCCTCGGCATTCACGCCAACATTAGCAAGGAACTTAATTGCTGTAATTTTTAGCAGTAGCTCTTTAGACTACAGTCTTGATCAAAGGCGTCTGGTGGTGAATGGCACAATTGTGTCATGCTCCTGTGCATCTCACCTCCACAGATGCTTTTAGAGCCTACAAATCAGAAAGTTTCGGCTTGCCCAAACCTTCCTTGAACTCGTTTTGAGAGTTTTGACTCAAGTGAGCTGATATCTTATGTGTGAAATTTGTAAACCTTTTAGTATATTCTGCGTGTGCATTGGACTTGAGGTACCAAACAAAAAATGCGGTAGAATATGGATCATAGGGCCACTTATGCGCAATTGATAAACTAAAATAGAGGGATCTGCATGAGTTTGGTGACCTGCATGAAAAAAACTGCCAAATGTGGAAAGAGTTGGGCTTTGCTGGATAAAATGCACATAGCTGACAGTTAAATTCCTGTTTCCACACCACATCGTGTAGTTCCAAGGAACTTAATGTCACTAAACTCCTGCATTCTTACAATTCAAGGTAAGGGTTTCTATTTACGTGAATTCAATTTACCGTATTTTATGCACGCCAAGGAAACGCAAATAAATACTAGTCTATTTTCCTTAGTTTTTTCCTTGCATAAAGAAATTTTGTGGTGTAAATGATTAAACACTCTGGTCCCGCCGAATTTCGCTCCCACTCTGCTACATGACCTGATCAATCAAGGGGCATTTCAGTAGGTCGTGCCATTGTTCATTGACGCCTTGGCTTATTACGATTCCAGTAAGGACTGTAAGAGTTTAATCACTTTCGGTGATAAAAAAGGGATGCCGTGCACCCAGTGGAGATACGAGGCGCTCCGGTTAGTGCACAAATTAGGATTATCTTTGCGTCTACGTCTGAAAACCTGTTGGTGCTTCTAGCATTTCTCTGTCAAAGCAAACTGGACTCAATCGATCACACTGTTTCAAAATACACTGGGAATTATGCCGATCGGCTAAACGCATAATGGTCCGTGACAAGTGTTCGATAGATGAGCATGGTCGCTAAACTTGCATACTTTCAAATATTTAGGTCCACTGTATGTTACTTGTTATTAGGCTAATAAAAACGAATATACCACAACCTAATCACAATAAAAGAGCTGACAGATCCACCATAGTAGCTCCTTGAGCGCTTCTTAAGGTAGCAATAATATCCACAAGTATGTGGGAGGGTCAATGATTAAAGCAAACTAGAGCGGAGTGCCCAAGACTGAGGTTGAAAACCGTGCAATGCGCCGGATCACAACCTAAGTGAACCAAAGTGCCTGCGTGTGTAAGGGTGCCAGAGGACTACACTACGCAAAGTGAGTAGATTATTTGAAGCATTCATTGCAAATGCATGTTTACTAATGTCAGACAGGAAACTAAATCCCTTTTAAATCCATTACTTTGAGGAATCTCGTGTGAACTTGTTTTGGATAACCCGCCTGTGGTCATTGACAAGCAAGACCAAATCTTCCACAGTTACCCTGGTAAAGCGCCCTTTCAACTGTGTTTCGGCTACTGCGATGACTTACTTGTATGTCGGGTCGCAAGTCCTACCAACCCCTTTCAAAGTCTATCTATTGTTGGAGGTTCGCCACATTGAATCATAGTATAGAGACGTGTCAGGTGATCAGCGTCCGTTCGTACTTCTTCGTCTTACACCTCTCCTCTGAATTTTGCTATGCTCTCTTAGATATATGGCCGTTGTGGCGGCTGCACTTCCTTCTGTACCTCGGTCATGTAACTGACATGAGACGCCTTCATTTTTAAGTGGCAGTATAGAAGAACTCCCAAAGCCTTGGAGAAGTATTGCGTGACAACCACCCATCAGCCATGTTGGTCCCATTTTAAGCCATTTTAACCAGAAGCAGAGGTGGATAATGCAGTTGTGACATTTTCACAAAGAAAAGTTTTGTGAAGTGAAAAATCATGATTTTAACAGTCCATCAAATAGGAAATGCGGCCATATCTACCCGATTCTTTGCCTTTCACTAACATAAAATTTATTTGCTAAACAGAAATTTCTCAGACCTCATTCCCAGTGAAGAATTAGAGCAGCAATGGTATAGGTATCGTTCCCCTTTCACTGATACTAGACACTTACATGTTCAGATGGTAAAGCACTCCTGAGCTAGTAGCTGTGCGACAGAGAGATGCACCACTTTACAGAACAAAACTGTACTTAAGTTCTTACTTATGCGGCATTTAAATAATCACATTTTTGCTTCATTGAACATTTTTAGGCTTCTGGATAATTGGCGTATCGACGAATCAGCTAGGAAATGAACAGATAAAAATGGTCCGAAGCCAGCGATGCGAAGAATCTAAGAAAGTGAGGTCCAGGTAAAGGTCACTGTTGAAATTGAATGAAGGCTAGCATAAAGCAGGACAGAAGAACCAACGGTTTTTGCCTTAGCGCGTTGAATACTCCAAGCAATCTATGGTGGCCTTGCAAAAAATGTCTTGGACAAAATAAAAGCCTTTGAGACTGCTATTCGAAAACTAGGCTTGACTAAATAGCGACTACTTTATTGGCATCCAAATTTGTGCTATACCCTCTGACCTAGGGTCCTGTGGATTTGTATTCGGGTTGAATGCAAAGGTTAACTGCAAGGTAAACAGAACCATTCTTTATCTACTAAACGCCATCACATTGGAAGTCAAAGGATTCAAGAGGGAGCTAATTCATTTTAATGAGGGAACAATCATAGCCAACTATACAGCACATTAATCAATTAGAAAATAACAGTCAATTTTAGAGTTGTGGCTGGTAGAAATTCCACCTCTTTAGAGGAAGAACTGCAGCCAAAAGAATCAGCACAACTTTTTGACCTCTCATTCGTGCATCTAGGGTAGCGATGTGGAAGAGAAGGCATAGTGTTTCAGTCGCGGCCCATGCAACTAAGACTACCACGAATTTGATCTAATGCGATCATTAAACGTTATGAATTATTGTGCCACGGGAAGCATTTTGTAGCTGGCATTTTCCATTTTAAAGTAGGACTAACAAATTGTGAACTTCAACAACATGGTGGGAAATTTTAAGCTGTCAGCTTCGCCTCTTTTGAAAGCCAAATAGCGGCTATTAGAGATACCGGGTGCACTCTACAACAGGATTCACAAATTTTTACTGCAATGTCAGACTGAGGCACGTAACTTAAAGCTCAAGCCTTTGTTTGCCAGCTTCAGATTTTCAGAACTGAACACAGTTAGCAGATTTTATTTGGCTCATCGTTTAGAATGAATCAATGCATTGCATTTTTGAACTAAGGTTCGCTGAGGCATTTTAGGGTAGACATTTTTTAAAGGCAAATTTATTTAGCAGTCACTTTAAACTGATTTGATGTGCATTATTGCATGGGCAAAAATGACCTTCTGTTGGTACCTAAAGGTAATGGCAAGAAAGGTAATCCACTATCCTACAGATAGCCGAGATATTGTGTGAATGATTTGCAATTCAGACAGGAATGATAGAGTCCGAATCCAAACATGTCTTGCAAAAGCTTGGAGAGTGCATTGGGAATTACGTTGCTTTTCGAGGTTTTTGAGCAGAGCCAGGCATGCTGTTTCGGTGATAAGGTGCAAACATTCCAACTCCTTCCCTACTCACAAACAATTTACACCGGGTCTTTAGATTGCTTATAGTGAATCATGTCGCTAAATCTTACTGAAGATTTCCTCAGATGGAGCTAAAAATTCCGATTTTTGTCCGCTTTTGCTGCTATCCTGACCTAAAATTCACAAGATTGGCATGAACTTGACTGACTGCTGGCAAAAGTGCAACCTTACTCCGGTTGTTTCGCAATTTTGGGTTACTACAAAACATGGGCGAACATCATAGTTTTATTAGGAGTGGCGGTTTTAACAACGTGACCAAAAGGCTCCAAAATTCAAGTCAGCCTTCACTACTGCAACAAACATCTGCTTGTTCGCTTATGAAAAATGTGAAATTCGGAAAGCAAGCATGTCTGTTAAGGTGAGTTTATGCTGCTTATGTTGTCTGAGCTGGTCCACTTGCTTTATGCGCTAATTATACTGTGTAAAGCCTGCAGGGGTAAGGAAACTAAGTTTTGCAGCATACTCACTTTTTAGCCACCAACTCTGCATTGCTGCTTTTATCGCAAATACCTGGCAACGTTTATCTCCAAAATTCTTCGAGTTCAAAGATTAAGGCCTATGGGTATCTCCAATCATATTGTTGCCAGATTTCCTGAAGGGTGAATTATCACTTCTCCAAGTCTTTTTCATTAACAACAGTATGGAACCTTTTTTCATAAGCAAATCCATCTTAATAACCAGTACACTTAGGAAGGCATTGTTCTTCTTGTTCTCGATTTTCTACATTTCAACGAGTCGCAGGCGATTGAGTGCAACCGCTTGTACCTCATATACCTGATTTAGTAGAGGAAGGTTGGATTGCCACTGCAAAAGAATATCTGCAAAACGCTCCTGCTTGCCAATTATTTATGAAGGCGTCAGCGTTCTACAAGGAGCGTCAAAGGCTTCAATTTTGTCTCGGATACATACACCACGTAGATAAGATGAATAATTCGACAATGCGTATGATTTCCTACATCTTTCCGATCGATGGGGATGAATCGGTGGTTTGTCTATATTAGGCGCAGGCTACTGTTTATCATCAAACAAAAGCAAAAGTCCTACCATAAATCGACCAATCTAAGCGGTGACTATATGGGTGGGAATAGCTGTTTCTGAACTTAACAATTTGTACTACAAATCCATCCCACTCTTCTTCCCCATGTTGCTTTTCAGGAGTAGTTGCTGCAAGAAACGACTGACCTGCAGCATGCGTTCACTGCATATTATCGTCCATTTTCAGCTAAGACTTAATTCCCTGGCAAAGGTACACGCGATTTTTTGGCTCCACAAGTATTATGGACCTTTATGCATGCACGTGTGAACATGATGCAGTGAAATTATCCATGTTTGTTTCATTGATTTCATCTTGCCATCATTTGGGCTTGATCCGTAAGTTGTTAGGAGCCAGTCACATCATTCCATCATATGACTGCTCTGTCGTCCAGCCTTATCTGCCAAGGCGATGGTCACAGGCATGCTGATAAGCTGTATTGGGCGGGATCATCAACCACGAAAGTTGAATTTGTTTGAACAAATCGATGATTAGTTTCGGCAAGGCAAATCAGCATGCGTGGTGGTAAATTAAGCAGTGGTAAGTGCGCATATTCGCTGTGGACCAACTGTTCGTGTAATTAATTGCAGCAAATGTAGGAAGAGGTAAGAAGGTGATGCCACCAAGTAAGACACAAAACTCACGTTAATATACTTGTTCGATTGCAGTCACCAGATTAGAGGATAGGATGCTTACCATAAAGGGAATGGAAGTACAGCCTAGGGTGGCGATGGAAAGGGAGAGTAGTAATCCATTTCTGACTGGTTTAAAGATGCATTCATGTAGACTGACACAGCAGAGGTGCAAATTACTTATCCAACAAAAAAGTCAACTGTATGTTTTACCCATCCGAGTATGGAATGAGGCCAGTTAAAAAGATTCGGGCACGCGCTATTTTGAAGGGCGGATTATGAAAACAGTAAATAGACGGCTAATGTGAAATTAGCAAACTACAAGAGAAAATGTTAATTGGGGAAAAAACAATGGCCGAATGGGTAAACGCAACACATGTCGTTTGATATAATTTGCTACGACACACACTTTTACGTGCCAAGACGCAACAATCGATGGAAAGTGGAATTCCGTCACCAACTAGGGTAATGTGGACGTCTCCAAGTACACGTTTGCGACTTTGAAAAGTGGTGTTCTTCTCCTCTGTGGCCAAAGTGCGCTTTCTCTAACACTTGAAGAGCGCTTAGTGATGAAAGTAACTGCCTAAATGCCGACATTGAAATGGTTTGAATATATCTTTGTATCCTGTTGTCTTTTAACGGAACTCAAATCGCTTGCATGTAGCGCTCGTTCATAATTTAAGTGCAACATTAGCCGGTATCTAGACCAAGTGAGTTGTGCGCCTTAACTTGCTATCATTTGCACTATCTATGGGTAACATGGTACTTCATTGCATAGCAGGTAGTATCTAAAAATACAATGCAACCCGACTGCGATAAAAAGGACAGGTGAATTGGGACAGTAAGAAGAAGCGTAGAAGGGTGCGAATGATTACGATGTGAGAAATCGGATCAGTAGTTGTGATGTAAGATCTTTGCTCCTTAAATGTTTAGCAAATCTCTTTCCTTGTATCATCCAGTATGCGCAGAACAAAAATAACTCTTAAAAATTCTAAGCCAACCTTAGCATAGTAAATGGGGAAACGCTAAGTAATTAAAAGTGAGTCCGAATGTTGTCTTGGGTTTATCTGATAGGATATTCTGTCTAGCAAATGATTTTTTCACACCAAAATGCTCAGCTAACAGGCCAGAGGAATGTCCATGTAGCTTCTCATTGAATAGGATGCAGCCAAGTCAATAGTGCAGCCCCAAGCCTTCCCAAACCTACGCAGCAAGATTTACACAGGTCACTTCTCTATAAAACTACTCTCAGTAGAAGGGAGGAAGATGGCGGTAAAAGGGAAAATATCGTTGAGATCTCACTTTGGCAAAGACCTGGCCAATACAATTTGTTCTATGCCTAAAATTAGCTTGCAGTGTGATACTTGGCCTTGATTTCCCTCGTAACACCTATGCGGTTCTGCTTTTCGTAGCATTGCAGGGAAGCAAGCACAATTGATCTTTAACCGAGCAAGAACTTAGAGGTAATCTGTGGTGCTATTTTGAGGCTGTCGCTAATCCCATCAACAACTAGGATGAGCTTCGCTCCCAATTAATATAAATCACTAACGGTGAGAGAACGGAGCTGCACTCATTGTTGAGTGTCTGAACAACTCGTCTGCGTAAGCTAACTGGGAAGCAGGTGAAAAGATTAC
Organism: Taenia multiceps; assembly: GCA_001923025.3. Taxonomy (NCBI): domain Eukaryota; kingdom Metazoa; phylum Platyhelminthes; class Cestoda; order Cyclophyllidea; family Taeniidae; genus Taenia; species Taenia multiceps. The sequence goes on from CM010315.2 coordinate 7,926,719, forward strand.
CAAGTGGGGCGCAAACATGAAAAAGCGCTTAAATAACCAAAGCGAGCGCTCTGCTTTACTCCGATTCTAGTCTTACCCAATTTCGCGAAAAACACACCACATCATTTACCAGACACAGACGTCAGTGCGCTTTTACAACAAGACAAAAAAGAGGAGAACGCGCCATCGCTTACACACGTACCAGACTTAACAAAAGAATGAGGCAGAAAGATGCAAGGAAATGCAATTTTTTCGCCACACACGCAGTGATTCAGCGCTTCAAACACTACTTGCTATTGAGAACAGATCATTAGGCATGCATGCAACGCAAATGCATTATCCCAAAGACTTCTCTCGGCATAAAGGTATTGTAGCATAGTGAGCGCACTGCTTTTAAGCATATTTACTACCACTGGAGAAGCACGCAGTGTACTGATCCTGATATGGGTCTAGCAAACGAGAGGTCTCTGGCATCCTCGTATGAACCCGCAGAGGAAGAAATGAACCCGTTTTGCAAGACTGCCAGTAGAAATGGCAGCAGTAGTAGAAAATGTTCCTAGGCCATAAGGTTGTATGGTACCAAGAATGTGCTACGCCTTCGCATGCTTAATGGTCCCAGATTCGTTAATTCGAACAGTCACTTAAGGTTGCATGAGCAATTTATTCATGTAGGCATGAAAAGGTGATGCAGGCCTCTAGCAAACGATACTGGTGGCCCTCACTTACTCCAGATGTGGTAGACATCTGTAAGATCTCTATCACTTGCAGCAGTTTCAAGAAGCCTCAGTTTACAGCGATCGCACCTCTATAACACATGCCTACGACGTTTCCAGGCTAAAGAGGGGATATAGATATCATAGGCCTACTACCACTCAGTGAGAAGGAATATTGACACATTCTGGTTATGGTTGACTGCAGCAAGAAAGTGGCGGAAGCAGAGCGCACGAAGTCGCAAGACGCTAAAACGGTTGCATCAAGTTTTACTAATCGGTGGATCTGTCAACACGGAGTGCCTGAATCGGTCTGTAGCTACGAAGGGCCCAATCTCAAAAGATGACTCTTTGCTATGCTATGCAGGACCTTTGAAAGTCGCAAATACATGCACGACACCTGGGCATTCGCTTAGGACAAACTGATAAAAAATAGGACTTTAAAAAGCTTTTGCACGGAAGCATAGTCTGAAGATGGGGTTTTGGGCCCAAGACACGCTCTTCTTGCATATGGGGCTACAGGCCACGCATCAGCTGGTGTTTCTTCGTTCAAGATACTGACAGGCCACGAAATGAGCATCCTATCGATGTCGTCCTATTAAGTAGGGAAATGGCAATAGATAACAACTCGGCGCACTTAATGCGTCTGAAAGAAGGCATAAGAAAGGGGTTTATATTACCCAGGGGCACTCACAAATGTCTTATTAGTAAAAAAGTAGTATTAAGATAGGTGCGATCACTCAAGGTCTACCAAAAATGAGATCTCGCCCAATTATGCAGACGGACTGCTCCACATGGAGCTCATAGTAAATTTCACCACCATTGAGTGGAGACCCCTTCCATGCAGTTAAGGTTCCCTCACACTCAAACAGCCTCGTATGCGATGCACGACGCCGTGGTCAGCCGACAACCGTCCATTCAATAAGATTTGACCCTAGAAGGTGTTTTGCTGCTTGGTTACGAGGATGAAGCCTACGCAAGTGTAGGAGAAAGAAAATCACCCGACAGCATAGCTAAATGCAATCATCAAGTGTAGCACTAGGAATGGCGATCAAAAGATGATGAGTCTGTGTAATGCCCTGTTTTTTTTGAAATGAACTTGTAAATGTCACTCTAGGCGTAAAGAACTTATTGTCCTAATCGCTTTAAAACGATTAAAGTGGTGTAGAATTGGTCTTTAGCCACTGTTTGATTTATGTGGCAAAACCATGCAATGGCTACTGAATCTCGAATGTGGAACAACTTCCATAGTGCAAGTGCATTTGCAAGTGACGCTAATGCAGTAGTATTTGTGGTAGACCTATCGGAACGGAGAGTGTAGACGATCTGCTCTTTCCTTCTTAGTTGGCATCGCTTCAGTGAGCGCATTCAGCCACATCCTGATGCACCTAACTAAGTCGAAGACGTGAGTTAGACTTATGAGCAGCAATTACCTCTACATTATCCTGAATCGACTTAGCAACATCACTAATTACACCTTTGTCATCAGTGGCATGCAGAGGGCGAAGGGAATGAGTGGAATGAGTCCCATTGAACAGGGTTGCGATATGCGCCAATTCATAAAGCTGACTCTAAAAATGGTACACAGACAGCCAATAAGAAATCGACGATCACTTAAAGGTTACCGTCAACTGGGAGAAAGAAAGACACGTATGTGTAGGCGGAAGAGCTTTTCTTTGATGTACTTCGTGTGATTTCCCACGATAATTGCAAAAGAACGGTGGTTAGTGAGGTACGATGAACTGCAATGCACATTTGCGGTTGTGAGAATCAATGCTTTCAATTTGTGGATGGACTATGCTTGTTAACGACGTATGAATATTAAAGTAGCTAAAACTGTTAGGGATTTTTTGGGGAGAAGCTCGAGTAGTAAAGGCAAAAAGAAGGTAGTAGCATGTGCAGTTAGGTAGGAAAGTCAGAAGTCGTGTGGTGTTTAGTGGAGGAGCAGTAAATGCCAGCGAAAGCCTCGCGTAGACGCTCGTGGGTGTGACGCCCCACTAAGGTTATGCTACGCTGGTCTGGGTTAGTACGTACTCTCGTGGCGAAAGCGGAACGCTCGAAGTCGCTGGCTTACTTTGTCATGCTACAATAATCCGCACTTTATTTTAGTTTCGCATGCTTTTTATCATTCTTCTACACTTTTCTCCACTCACTTGTGTTATTTCGTATGGTGCGTTCCCATCCCATCTTGTCATTTTCCTTCGCAATGCATTTGACTGTGGATTATTTTACATATAAATTGCTAAATTGAATAAGGTAGTACCAGAGGAAGAGTTCGTGAAGTTGGTGTTGAAGGTGGATGCTGTGCTCAAGGTGCCATCGGTGGCCCCAACAGAAGGCAAATGATTGCAAGCACTTTAAGTTGCATTTAGTAGAATGCAGCTTTCTAGTTTACATCGACAAATGCTTAGTCAATGGCTCGAAGCCTTACAATGTGAGCTGTAGAATTGGTACATATCAATTGATACAAATGGGTAGACCTTGTGGATAGATGTAAGGCAATTTCAAATGCCCTTTTTAGCTTCACTGGAAATCAGGCACTGATTCAAAATGCAAAGTAAGTATCAATGTCTTAATCGCATGTGGGACCATATGCGATTAGTGGCAATGAGTGTGTGCCGTGGCATTCATCGGATTTGATGCAGCTTGCAGCATTGTTTTGAAGGTCAAGTAACTAATTATCCTGCTGATTCTATTCACGTGGACCATGTGCCTCATATAGTTAACATCGATAATACTGTCAGTCTCATGTAAGGTTAGCATGTTTGCTCCTAAAACCTCAATAAAATGCTAAAGGTAGGCTGGAGTTTCCTTTGACTATTCTATTATCTTATGAAGAATTCATGAGGTGGCCTTTTGAGTTATTGAGACGTCAACTGCACACGATCATTAGCAGTGTGGTCATTCACTGCGTACTGAAGCGCTCACATGAATGTCTAAATAATTGCCCAAGAGAAATGACATTTTTGACCATCCTATGAAAATCAATTCAGAAAATCCGGTTAGTCATCTCAAACCTCAATTTCGAGTTTTGCACCACTCACAGCACAAATTTTATGCCATGTATTTCACCTAAGTCAATTATGCCAATAAGTTGTTTAAATCATGAAAACGGATTGAAGCTAGGTTAAACACCTTAATCAAAAAGACTGACGAAGCACCCTCGATAGCCAGACCTTCTTTAAGTTAGCATTCCTTTTAGGCTAGGATTGGTAAAACTGCTCATTTCTGGTGCTCATTAGAACCAGCGTACGCTAGAATTGACAATGCCATTCATCGAAGATCCTAGGTTCTTTAACACAGAGACCGCTGCTTGAGCAGTGCATAAATGCTTTTGCATCCCAGAAGTACCCCTTTTGTTGTCCCTTAATTACTTTCTATAGGATCGTCTGCCTGTTAGCAGTGATTCCATGGACACATCTATTAGCGCCAATTAAATAAGCGTTGTTAACATCGCGTAAATTCGTAGCTAATTCAACGGTTCTCAGGCAGCCATCCACCCAAAACGATACCCACTTCTCTTTATTTATGCATTAGTTACCATTGTGGCTATAGTATGCTTAACAGTAAGGCAATGAGCTCGTTATGCAGGTCTTCAAATACAGCGACAATTATATTGTGTGTGCAGTTTCACCTATGGAAGGAATTTCTTCACATTCAGTCATTGTGCTCCGTACAGCCTTCAAAAGTAAGCAGTGAGGCCTTAGCATAACGATTTGTGGCCTAAGGATCATCCAAGTGCCTATCTCATTAACTGATCTGCATACGATCGTAACCCAATGTTCCAATCGCAAATGCTTGTGAAGAGGGACACTCCGTGGGGATGACCACCAATACGATTTATTAATAGCCCCACGATTGCTACTGTTTAAGCAGCAAAGCTGCGGGAGTTTTCAAAATAATTACCGATAAACGAAAGTGGCATGCCTCTTACTTAAAGCATGTCTTGTCTTACGGTCTTGAAAGCGTTTCTTGGACGTCCACTTTCAGATCAGTAAAGCTGGTCAGTATTGCTTTCCGCATTCGGTGCGGATGCATATCAGGAAGGCGAAATTGAGGTTTCACAAAGCTTTACTTTAGGAATACGATTCTTATGTCAACATAAAATAAAGACTAAATCACTCATTCTGGTCGATTATTTGTCCATTGATGCAGCCAGTCTTCCATCCGGATATTATCTCTTCACTTATGCATATCCTCTGCATTCTTGGAGACTTTGGCAGACAGCGCTGATCCAGATTTGCTTGTGGTGCATTAAAATACACGATCTCCTTCGCAGTAGGCGTTATTTCAACTATGCCTTTCCTACCAATTTTTATATCCGTCATATGACATCTGTAAGTGCCTGCTTGCGATGTTTAAAGTTTTCTTGTGCTTCTTTGGGGCGCAGTGCGTACCTTAGGGCAATATCGGTTGCTAATTCCTCGTTTGATGGAAAAATATGGGTGGATGCTCTCATTTTGTGACCTGCGAGCTTCCTGAACAGTGAAATACTAGATGATTTGTGGACTGAAACCCTCTATGTAGAGACAGCTCGTCTAGACTTAATCTCACTCTTTAGGCTGTGCTTCTTTTGTAAACGTTTTTATTAACTTGAAGAGGGTACTATTTGACCTTCCTACCTATCTGTCGAATTGTAGATGTCCAGTTGTTTTACGTGCTGCAGAGGTCCCGAAGATCTTGCATAGTTGGGCAAAATGTCGGCTTTCAAAATTAGGAGCTGATCAATATGGGCCAATTTGGACACTCCATACTGATAGGTCCACTCTGCTGTCAGGTGGTGGTTGAAGGGGTTGACCAATGCCATACCTAAAGAAGTGGTGAAGCTGCATTTAATTGAAAAGTGTTAGCTGTTATCATGTTTTGAATGGTCCTTGCTATAAACCTAGCCATCGGATGAGAAGATGTGTTGCAGGATGTTAAAATGGAGCTAAAGTAAGCGGTAAAGCTTCGAGTTTGGAGATCAATATTTTAATTTTGCAGGCGTTATGGCACTAGTACTATGTTCGTTTTATGCTGTCGAATATCTCTCCTGTAGGTGAAAGAAGTGATTAGGGCATACCACACAGTGTTTGAGAGCAGTCCAAACAGTGTCGCCTGTATCAGACAATGGTAGATGACCGTGGAGAAATGGAGTCATGAGAGTTCCGTACGTAGGTAAAAAGTCCGTTCGGCACCATAAAAGCCATTTCACCCCTGCCTGCTCCCAACTTCACTGCAGTTACATGTGCTAAATCAATCCATGTAAAGCAAAATTTTTCCTCCAACTTCACTATTATTACTGCAGTCACACGAGCTAATCAACTCAACACAAAACTATATCATGTGATATAAGGTCTTCTTTTTCTTTTTCGCAGACATTATGGATCAGAGTACACACATAGGAACTGGGTATGATGACGTCTTCGAAATGCGCGAAGAAAAGCTCTCCTGCCTCCATCTCTTTTCTAATGCCCCAATCAAACACATCTTTGCTGAGTGCCGCCTTCATTTCCCACTACGCTCAATATCGCATTAATTACCTGCTTACCTGTGCGCTTATTTCTTTTTACCGCTTTGTAGGGGTTCTCTCTACCCGGTACTCCACAATAACAATCAAGAAGGCGTGCTTTCCGTCCCACACCACCTGCTTTGCTTTCACTATGTATCTGCGCCTATCTGTCTGCTTGTTTAAGTTTTTTGTGTGTGCTTCATTGCCCAATTTCATTTTCGTCCTTTAAGGAAGTCGCCTTAATTGGGATTCCACAAAAACAGGTGAGAGTGCATTCGTGTGCTTTCGTCATGGGTTCGGGGAGGCATTCATATCATCTTCTGCTACTATTCCACCCTGGTCATTCGTTGGTTGCCCATTTGATTGCAACTCCAAACTTTGCTAACACCCTATCACCCACTGACTTACTCCACTACACTTTATAACTTCTTTCCACCCATGGCTTCTCTACTTCCTCCATTGTTTCAGATTGAACTGGACAGGGCGAACAGGGTTGGCAAAAGTCTCACGTCAGAATAGGCAATTTGTCTCCTGTGTTGCCGCTATTTCATGTAGTCTACGCGGGTGCACAACAAAGGTACCCATGAATAATCGAACCAGATTAAACACCTACTTTTACACGATTACGGAATTTGCAATGGAAGGGCTGCAATGTCTTTAGCTTCTCCTCCTTGGCACTTCGAGTTGAGTAACAATGTCGGATAGGGGAGTAATATAGAAATTATTTGAGTCACCTTGAAAACAAGCATTACAGGACTGGGTGACTTGACACTACAGATTGCTATGGGGCTAAAGAAAGGGTGTTTGTGGTGCGTATCCCTAATCCTGTGCTCGGACAAATTGTTGCCTTGCATTACAAAAGGCAACAGTGGTACATAGCATTCGTCGGTAGGAGCGAAGTACCATGGATGTTTGATTAAATGAATCAAAGGAATGAGTGAGATAGAGGTGGAGAGGTGAGAATTTGTGGGAATGGGAGCAGGGGGTGTGAGAAAGGCGTGACAAAGATTGAAAATGAATAGCGCGAATGATTCTGCATAGTGCTGCTGCGTAGCGTTCTTTATTTCTTTCTTTCCATTTCTTATCCATTCTTAAAGTGATTCACTTACCAGCTCACCTAATAATGTGACTAAGTGAAAAGTGAAGAAATTTGAATTTTCGAATGGCACACTCGAAGAGGCTAATCGAAGCTTACTCCTTCAACGTGGTTTACACTGAATGCTATATGTGAGAGCATTAAATTGACATACGCAATTTAAGCAAGGGAGAAGAAGCAGAAGATGGTTCAAGGGAAAACGAGGATTAGGCACCTTTTTGTTGTCTCAATTGCTTTTTATGGTCTCGGCTGCCTATGGGCAGAGATTCCAACAACATGTCTATTAACGCCAATTGAATAAGTGTTGTTAACAGCACGTAAGGGTGCAACTACTGTAACGTTTCTCGGGCATTCGATTACCTAAAATGATGCAGACTTTTCTTTATCCATACATTATTTATCCCTGTGGCAACAGTTCACTAAACAACAATGCCACGGGCTCATCATGCAGGCCTTCAAACATACTGACAACTATATTGCATGTGCAGTTTTACGTATGGAAGGAATTCCTTTCCATTCAGTCTTCATAATCCATGCAGCGTTCAAAAGTAAGTGGTGGAACCTTAGCCTAACGTTTTATGGCCTAGGACCATCCAAATGTTCTATCTCATCAACTGATCGGCATGCGATCGTAACCCGTTATCCTAATCGCAAATGCTTGTTTCAGTGCAAGGAGAACGGGGTGAAGAAATGTAATACATGAGGATGACCACCAATGTGACTTATTAATATCCCCACGATTGCCACTGTTTAAGCAATGATTGTGCAGGGGTGTTCTACGAATAATTAGTAAACAAGGGAATCGGTAGGCCTCTTACTGATAGAAGACCTTGTCCTACGGCCTTGAAAGCGTTTCTTAAGCGTCCATGTTTGAGTCCGTGTTGATGGTCATTGCTACCTTCCGCTTCCGGTACAAATACATATGAAGAAGGAGAGTTTGAAGTTCCACAAAACCTTAGTTGAGAAAAGCGATCTGTTAGTAGACATAAATGTAAGACCAAATCACTCATTCTGGTCAACTATGCATCCGTTGTTACATCCAGTCCTTCATCTAGATATTGGTCGATTCAACTATGCAAGTCCTCTGCATTCTTGGCGACTTTTGCGAGCAAAATGTAGTAATACCATCTATTCTATGTACCGTAAGACATCTCTAAGTGCTTCCGTGCGATGCCTAAGGTATTTCTTTTACCTCTTTTAGACGAAGTACGTACTTTTCGGCATTAACGTTGGCTACTTTCTCTTTGGATATAAAATATGGAAAAAATGCTTTCATCTTGTTGCTCGTAAGCTTCCTGAACAGTGACACAGCAGATGTTTTGTAGACTAAAGCCCTCTATGCGAAGACTTAAGTCTCGGTCATTATTCTGTGTTTCTTCCGTGAAGGTGCCATTTGTGCTGACCACCTATCTCTTGCCTTGTGTTGTCCAAGTGTTGTAAGTGCTGCAGAGATCCCGGTAAAAAGTTGGCCTCCAAATTTAGGTCATTGATCAATGTTGCCACATTTGGGCATTCCAAGCTGATTGATCCACTTTGCTACCAGGTGGTGGCTGAAGTGTCTGACCATTGCCATATCTAGAGGAGTGGTGGAGCAGCGTCTGATTAAATAGTATTGGCTATGCTATCACTTATTTTGAACGTTAGTGAATAAAAACCTACCCATTGGATGAAAAGATGCATTCCAGGATATTAACATAGAGTTAAAGGAAGTGACGAAATTTTGGGTTTAAAATTTATCTTTTATTTAGTAGGCATTACAGCACTAGTTTTGTTTTGGTTTCATGCTCTCAATGACCTAGGTTAAAGACGAAAATGTGGTTTAGGTAGATTATGGTGTTTGAGAGCACATTGAACAGTGTCGTTTATATCAGACATTGGTAGGTGACCGCAGAGAAACGGAGTCTTAAGAGCTCCGTGCGTAATTAAAGAGCTCGTTCAGCACTATAAAAGCAGTCTTGTCTATGTCTTTGCCCACAATCACTGTAGTCCCTTGGGCTAAGTCAATGCATGTAAAGCAAAAATTTCTCCTCTCACTTCACTACCACCACTGCAGTCACAAGAGCTAATCGACCCAACATAAACATGTGACGTGCGAATTAAGACCTTCTCCTTTTTCCAGCAGATGTTATGCATCAAAGTCCATACATCAAAACCAGGTCCGGTGGCGTCTTCGAAATGTGTAGAGAGGAGCCCTCCTGCCTACGCCTCCTTTATCGTGCCCCAATCCAACTCATCTTCGCTGAGTTTACCCTTCAACTCCTACCACGCCCAATATCGTATTATCTATCTGCTCAACTAACATCTTTATTCTTTTATTGCTTTATGGGGAATCGCTAGACCTGGCGCCCAACGATAACGAGTAAGAATGTGCGTTTGCCGTCCTAGACCACCTGCTCAACTTTTGCTATGCATCAGTGCCTGCCTGTCTGATTGCTCAAATTTTAGTGCGTGTGTGTGCGTGTGTGTCAATGCACACTTTTATTTTCGGTTTCTTGGAGAGTCGCTTTAATTAATAACTTACAAAATAGGTGGGAATTCGTGCGTGTGCATGTGTTAATGTGGGTTTGAAGGTACAGTCACCTCATCCTCTCCTACTGTTCATTCTAGTCGACCAAGTCAATTGTTCCATCCTGGTCATTCGTTGGTTGCCTATTTGATCTCAGCACCACACCTCGCCAACACTTTTATCCACCGACTTATTTCACTACATTTAATCACCTTTTTCCTCCTGTGACTCCTTTACTTCTTCTCGCGTCTCAGATTGAAGTGGACATGGCAACCGATTGTGGCACAAAGTCTCATGTCAGATAGGTGTAATTCGTCTCCTGTTTGGCCAATAATTCATGTTGCCTATGCGAGTGCACAGCAAAGGAATCCCTCAAAATGCGAACCAGATGGAAGACCTGCTTTTCGATGATTGAGGAAGTTGCAACGGAGGAGACGCAGTGTCTTCGACTCTTCCTCTTTGGCACTTTGATTTAAATAACAATGCTGGTGAGGCTACGATGAATAGAATATTTGCATCACCGACTTGCCACTACAGATTACTATTAAGCTAACGATGTGGTTTTTGTAATATGCGTCCCTAATCCTGCGCTTGTACAGATTGTCACCTTGCATTATGATAGGCAATATTGATGCATGCTTTCCTTCGATAGGAGCAAAGTAAAATGAATACTTGCCCAAAAGAGCCAAACGAATGATTGAAACAGAGGTGGAAAGTGATAGTCGTGAGGGTAGAAGCAGATAGGGTTTAAGGAGAAATGATGATTGAAAGTGAATTATGTAGGATGGCTCTGCACAGCGCTGCTGTGAAGCGTTCTTCAGTTTTTTTCCTTCCTTTACCCATCCATTCCCTAATAGATTTATCTAAACAGCACAATTTATTGTCTAGTCAAAAATACTTCAGAACTTGTTGCTTGGCGTTGATTTTATTCGCAAAGCTAAAGCGGTTTTAATTTTCGCAAGAAGCACCCATGTGACCCAGCAACGCAAAGAAATAAGCTCAGCAGCTTCTCACTGAAAAACAATGCAGACTAAATCTGTAGTGCTCTAACAAAGGCTGCAGCTGTCCCCATTAGCAACTTAGATGAGCTATGCGCACAGTTAACACATGTAACCCACAATAAGAGGAAGGATTCGCGCTCATTGCTGAGTAAGTAACCGGAGGTGTTCTTGTGGCAAGGACTGGATCTCAGGCAAACAAACATCGTGGAGCATATATTTGACAGGGTTGGTGAAGTCAGACCCATTCGGTAAACACTCAGACGTATACTGCCGCTTCTCTTGGCAGAGGTGAACTGGATAGTAAAAGTAATGATCAAGGGGAGGTTATAAAGCCACCTAAGTCACCGCGAGCCTCTCTAATTGCATTGATAGGGAAAAGCGACAGTAGTCTACGACTGTGCAATATTACAGGAATTTGGGCGGACAGACAGACAGACGGACTTTATGAGTTTCAGATAAAGCCATTCGAAATCTGCAACGCTTGGGCCAACTTCCAAAACCTGATGCCAACAGCACTAATTGGGCTTCTTCCCAAAACGCACAATCTACCTCGATGACATTCATGCTTTTGGTAAAACCATTCCTGAGCACAGCGCCAATCTTAAACTATCACTAACGAGCAAGACTTATGGCATGGGCAAGACGTTTGGTGGATTGTGTGGTTCACTATCCATGGCTTCGCTGGAAACGGGAACTCGCTTCGAACTTTATAGCATATCATGTGTAATACAAAGAGGCCTGATATGACAAATGTGAGTGGATGTCACAATGCAATGTTTATTCACCATTCCTCGTTGTCAAATCCTTTTTCTATGATGCACTGCTGTTTCCAACTGCAGCTACGGTTTGTTTAGGAATCAATTTAGCTGCTTGGTAGCAACGTTTAGATGCTTGGCACTTGTAGGCGCTTGCAAGCCACGACCCAGCTCTTCTGCATCCCTACTTTGCCAATCTCAATGAAGAAGTTCTGCCTGCGATGGGTGGGAAGTGTGCCGAATCGCGGGCTAGCAAAATTTCACCTTTCACTTCCAAAGTACCCAATGATATGCTCAGCGTTGCCGGTGGTGGATCTAATTTAGAAAAGGGGGAGAGGGAAGAGTGAAGAAGTAGAGAGAGGAGAAGACTCTGTATAGCAAGGTTGAGATTGGCGTTGCGTTTTTGATTGTATCGGATGAGTTGTCGCTGTAGAAGTCGAGCAACAGCCGCTAAACGCGAAGCCAGTAATTGTTCTCGTGTACTTTAAGTAGAAATACTTAAATGCACAGGTCTCATCAGTGCATGTGCTGCTTAAATGCTGTTTTATTTAACAGATTTTGTAAAGATCTGCGACCTTATGCTGCATTACGCGCTCATCCCTGACGCATACTGACCTAAACACCCGATGTTTGGTTCTCTTGTCCAACGAAGTAATGGTCAGCGAATTGCACACATCACCAAAAGGTCTTGCGCATGACTAAGGAGGAAAACTTGAGTCAACAAGTCTTGCCGTAAGTCCTGTTGCAAAGTTCTCGTTCTTAGCAAGGAGAGATTGCTCGCTATTGATGGCTTCATTTAGGAAAAGAACGCAGTATCTACACATTCGTGGCTACAGTGCCTACCACCCCTTCCATTGCTCTTTCCGTTATCCCTGAACTTGCATGCGGAACTGTACCGACTCGCCCATGGGGCTCGAGGAAAACAAGCCCTCCTGGATAATTGGCGTTTCGATTGTGTTTTTTCTCAGGACTCGATCCCTCTCTTATTAACTAATTAATCAACAATATTGCGAGTTGTAGAAATGTGGTGCTGCCTTTTATTATAATCTCAAAAAATGTTCGTTTTTGTTTGCTCAAGTACGAGTTAAACTTTTTATTCAACTTGGCACTGACACTGCAGATGCCTTACGCACATCAAGGTGGCTGTCGTTAAACGGTTCTCTCCGATAATGCAAGATTATGCGTGGGTCAGTGAGCAGGTAAATGCTGTAATTATGAAGTTATAGTCGGTGACGAGGGCAGATGGATCAAGTGGACCAAGTTTTTGGCATTCAAATAACACCACTGGGTTAAAACAATTGTTTAGTGGCTTCTTCATTTCTTTCACAGCTGCTAATGTCTCCTGAAACTGCTGTCGTTTCAGAAACATATTCCATGCCTTAGTTTTCTGAACAAACACTTGCATTGAATCGACTGTGTTAAAGACCATACCTCAAACCAATATCCTTCCCTACACACTTGTCGTCGGCCATTTGACGACTCGTCGCAGTCGTTGGAATGTGCACCACTGCTTGCACGTGCACAGATAGCACAATGAGAGGGATTGTAGTTCTAAATCTCGCAGCTACAAACCACCTTAAAATCCTTTCACACTTCCATACCCACGATTACCTATATCCATATCATGCCATGAACCAATGCGTCAGACAGTTGGACAAATGTCCGATCCACTGCAGAGGATGGATTCGAAGCGCCATTTCGATCAGTGATTGTGTGCCACTGCTAAAGCAATCATATAAGTCAACAGTGCATCCATGTAACTACGGTGGGATGCCTGAGAAATCTTAATCGCGTTCGACACGTAAATTGGCTTGGAGCCCTCAGAAATGCATTTGCGGATGACAAGTTAATTTCCATTGTCACTAGATGGTAACTCCTCAACCAAAAGCATGGGCTTCACACGAGTCAACACAATGCTGCATATATTCAAGATTGCTGCTTTCTTTCACAGGTATTTTCCATTGTGTGGATCGGTATTTTGGATGCCAAATCCAACTAAGTAAAAAGGTCTGGCAAACATGTTTAAAATACACTTTGACACGCGACTGCCCTTCAGGCACTTCTGTGGCAGCCCGACAGTCGGTATGCTGCGCAGGCATTAACAGGGCGGTAGTTGGCAGGCGTCAAAATGCAGCGGTCAGATGATGGAGCTGTCCAAAATTGGCAACAATCCGACTACTCCCATTCGAGCCCAATCAGTGAGAGTGCGGTCATCGATTGTTGCTGGTTTGTGTCTAGGTTGATGAAGTTTTCAAGTAAGGATGGCATTGCGCCATCACATTGAGTTACCTTCATACTCTTGAAAGAAGTGCAACGGATCAAATAGTGACAAGATATTATTCATAAAGGATGCGGATTTGACGTCTAGAGGCACAGTTCATGCGTCTGTCACATCATTCCTTGCCGCTCCTCAAACAGCTTGCAGGTGACTTAGGCTACGAGAAGTGAATCATTTATGCACAAATTAAATGCCTGTCAGCAATAGCTTTCTAAAACCGGGGCGGTGGCGAAGAAGCAATGCAGCAGGCGGGTACTACACGACCTCCAAAAGGGGCATTGGTGGGAAAACAAATGCCACCAACTTCAGCAGTAGTAGCAGTGACGAATACTTGGATACATTTGGGGCTCTCAAAGCGTTAAGCTCTTTCCTAACCTGACGTGGACCCATGCTCAACCCAGTTTTTGAATGAATTATTAGAGATACGTGTTAGTCCCCTCAGGCCCCACTTGCGCGTAAAGGTGCGACGTCAGCTTACTTAAAAATAAAAGTTGTCTTGTTCGCAGTTACTTATTGCTTTTGGAATGGTTCGAGGCTGCGTACTGTTCAACTGGCTACTATTTGCATCCAATCTGTGGACAATAATTGGCTGTATTGAATAATTGGTGAAGAGGGTAGCAGGTTTCTGAAGTTGAATTCTGCTCTTTTGCTTTGGTGCTACCCAAATTGGTCTCCATGCTTTCATTTCTATAATACGATGTAGCCTTGTTTTAGTAAACGCGATGTTGAGGCTATATATGAGTCATCGCTTCTCATACAAGGTCCTCTCCTTATCACCCCTTCTTATACATGACTCGAATCTTTGTTTTTGGAGCGTAGCCACCTCAGCCGTGTCTCAATGTCCACCCAACTGCTGTCCAATCTGTGTGGACACCTGAGCCTAAGTCGGGGGCTAGCTTTGCAGTCACGTTCATTGCGCCATCCAACGAGCGATGCTGTCACTGAGGTTATGACAATCAATCCGAAACGAATATCTGTGTGCCATTCTGCGCCTAACCGAATGTCGAACATGCCATCGAGTTATACTGGACTGCTCCTCTACCAGCTATCAAAAATGACTAAATGAGGAAGCGTGAAATAGCAAACTACTATTACTTTACGTTTCAACGCACCACCATGTCAGGACTATGATTATGCATGGGCGTGAAATATTTACTTTAGTGGAACCCGAAACAGCTCATAGCTGAGAGTTATTGCTATCCGGAATTTGATTTTGGACAGAAACTGATTGCGACAAAGTGCATTTCTGTTTTGGAAACAAAAAATCCGTACCGGTTTCCTTGACTTAATTCAAAGTAGTAGTGTTCTTTGCTATTGTTGTTGGAGTTTGCAGAAAACAGGTAGAAGCAAAGGTGGCCTTGAATTAAAATCTTACCTTAATTAGACCGTTCCAACATTGACGATGGCGACAAGCTTCATAACCTAGCATTTGTAACAAAGACGCTGATTTACTCGCTACTTCTTTTCTGTATCGGTGTCGAACGCAGCAACGACAGTGATAATTGAACAGAAAATTGCAAATGTTAGCCAAACTTGGCAAAGAGAATGTGGATATGAATGATGAATGAATGCGTAAAGACAAAATTTTAGGCGGCGATGGGGCTGTGGAAAGTGGCCTGGCCTCTTAGTAGTGGCATTTGCAGTAGAGGTAACAGTATCCATTACTTTCACCATCATTGGGGTTGAGGCAGAAACCTTGTGGTGGAATAGAGAAGTCCCTAAATTCCCAAAAGGCGTGCAGCTTGCAAACCAGCATCAGAAAATGAATCAACTGTTGACAATCTCAAAAGGGTAGCACATTTTAATCAAGGCACATTAGTGCCAGCAGGCCTTCTCATTCTCTTCTGCCTCCCTCAGATACACTATGACGTATGAGTTTCAGCCAATGAAAAGCGACGCGAAGGAAAGTGATATCTGACCCTGAGAAGTTACTAATCGAAAAGGCTAAGAAATGGATTGACGAAGGGGTCCAGGAACATATGGAAGAAAGGGTAAAAGAAATAGGGGACGCAGTGCCACAGCATCAGGCCATGACCTCTCTGAGACTTCTTCTCCTTCCCTTCTCAAAGTTTCATGCCTTTGCCTCTCAACTAATTCTCTATTGCTCTCAGCTAAAAAATCATGTCCTTTCGCTTTTGATAGAGAGGTCTGACCCCCGCCATTGTGTTTCCTGGTCCAGGGCAACAATTGGCCTAGGTATGCGATTAGGAATGAACAGCGAAACGCAACTTCGATAAATCCATAGCAATCACTAAATTTAGTCGCCAACTTCTCTACTCATGTCTCGCCTTACTTTGTTTTTACCATTTGGAAGTATCCAACAGGTGTTCATCTAAAATGAGAGACTAGGATAAAAAAGGTGAGGTGAGTGATCACAATAAGACAGCGCAGTTGTCTTAAAGCACATTAGCATCGGTGGTCTTTCTCACCGTCCTCCACCTCCTCTGCATAAACCCAGATGGAAGAAATGTGCTTAACGTGGACAAGCTAACAGGCAAGAGGCGCTTGCTCCAACATACCTTCTGCAAGCGATGCCGCCTAAGGCTCACAACAGACAACACTGAGGGACACCGTGTGACTCCTGCTATCAATCAATTCAAACGCGTCAGATTCGAAGAGGTCAATCACGCAACAAACCGTCGCACATGTTCTCCTACGCGTTGTATTGCCTCCTATTATTCAGTCCGCTTCGCGATATCGGTCTCGCCATTTTGTTTCTTGTCAGTTCTTCCCTCCTGCTTTGTTTCTCGCTGGCTTCCGGCTTTCCTTTTATTAGTCGTATCTGTTATCCGCCATTTTTGTCTCTCATCACCCCAACTTCCCAACACACCGTTTCAGAGACAGGTGTTGTAAAACTAGGGGTATGCTACCTTGCCTACCCCTCGTCTTCCTTTGCACCGTCTTCTTCTACTTCTTCTCCCTTACTTAAATCGCCTATGTTAATGTAATGCAACAACATATAACATGCAGTGAAAATCACTTCAAAAGGGGAGACTATCATTAGCCTCTTCGAATGCGCCACTCAAAAATTAAAATTTCTTCATGCTATACGTAGTCACATTGTATCACTTTGGGAATAGATGGGAGAAGGAAGGAATGAAATAGAGGGTGCTACACAGCAGCGTTGTGCAGTCATCCTACGTTATCCATTTTAATCCTCTTTTCGTCTTCCTCACCCTCTCTGCTCCCCTTCCCACGGCTTCACACCTCTCCACTTCCATCTCAATCATCCCTTTGTCTCTCTCAGACAAACATTCGCGTTACTTCGTTCGTACCGAAGGAAACTATGTACCACTATTGCCTTTTGCAATGCAAGGCAACAATTTGTCCAAGCATAGGATTAGGGATACGCACCACAAACACCCTTTCTTTAGCCCCATAGCAATCTGTAGTGACAAGTCACTCGGTTCTGTAATCCTTGTTCCCAAGGTGATTCAAACAATCTTCACATCCTTCCCTCTCCGACATTATTATTTAACTCGAAGTGCTAGAGAGGAGGAGCCGAAGACACTACAGCTCTTCCATTGCAAATTCTCTAATCGTCCAAAAGTAGGTCTTCCATCCGGCTCGGTTTTTGCTGAGTAGCGTTGTTGGGCACCCGCCGGGGCAACATGAAATAGTGGCGACACAGGCGACAAATTACCTCGGCTGACGTGAGGCATTTGCCAGCTTCGTTTGTCATGTCCACTTCAGTCTGAGATAAGAGAGGAAGTGGAGAATTCACAGGAGGGAAAAGAGATCAAACGTAGTGAGGTAAGTCGGAGGGTGATGGGATGTTGGCGAAGTGTGGGGCTGTGATGACACAGTCGATTTGGCTTACTGGAAGGAAAAGTTAGTGGTAGGGGATGAGGTGAATGCGCGTGGCACAAATACACGCACCCAGTATCAAATGTTTTGTGAGACACCAATTAAGGCGGATTCCCAAATGGATGAAAACAAAGGTGGGCAATGCCGCACACACAAAACTTAGGGCAAACAGACAGACAGGCGCTGATACATGGTGGAAGCGGAGCAGGTGGTCTAGGATGGTAAGCACTCGTTCTTTTCCGTATTGTGGAGCGCCAGGTAGAAAGATTATCAACAAAGCGAATAAAATGAATTGAGCGGTTAGATGGGCAGGTAGATAATGCAAAGATGAGTTTGATTGGAAAAAACGCTACTGGACCTAGTTCGTATGCGTGTACTTGGACCCATAAGTCTGCGAGAAGGAAAGAGAAGGCTTTAATTCATACGGCATGGATTTGTGTTTAGTCAATCAGCCCACGTGACAGCAGTGATGGTGGGAAGGGACAGAATGAGATAGCTTCTATAGTGTTGAACGGGCTTTTTAATTACGTATGGAGTTCTCTCGACTTGGATTCTCTGCAGTCAGCTACCAATGCCTGACACAAACGACACCGTTTGCTCTGGTCATTAACACTGTACAATCTACAAAAATGACACTTGTCATTGGCAGAGATCACTGAGGCATAAAACCAACACAAACTGGCGTTATAACGTGTGTAAGATAAAGGATATACTTTAAGCCCAAAGTTTTGTCATCTCCTCTAATTCCAAGTTAACACCCTGGAATACACCATTTCGACCGATGGGTAGGTTTATATAGAGCACCATTCAAAACACATGATAACACAGCCAACACTATTCAAGTGGACGCAGCTCCACCGCTTCTCTAGGTGTAACAATGGTCAGACGCTTCAATCACCACCTTACAGCAAATTTGATCTACCAGCATGGAGTGTCCAAATTGGTCCGTATCAATCAAGTTCCCATTTGTGAAAGCCGATTTTGCCCAACTACGCAAGATCTTCGAGATCCCTGCAGCATGCGCAACCCTTGGACACCCACAGGGCGACAGACAGGTGGAAAAACAAATAGCACTCTCATCAAAACAATGATGACCTTTACGAAAGAAGCACAGCCTAAAGATTGGGCTATAGGTCTAAGACATGCTATCCCCAAATAGAAGGCTTCAGACCTCACAACATCTGGTGTTTCACTGTTTAGGAAGCTGACGAACCGCAAGTTGGGAGTATCCTTCCATAATTTTCCATCAAATGGGAAAGTAGCAAACCAGTGATGCCCCAAAGTAAGTGCTGCGTCCTAAAGAGGCAAAAGAAAACTCTATACATCACAAGAGGGCACTTGCAGATGTCTTATGGCAGATAGGAAAGCGGTACGATGAACGCGGTTGAAATAACGTTTACTGCGAAGGAGACCGTGTCTATCAATCTGCTAAAAAGCAAATCTGGGTTGGCATTGCATCCAAATTCGTTTGTCTGTGAAAGTCTCCAAGAATGCCTAGGACTTGTGTAGGTGAATTGACCAATGTCTAGATGGAAGACTGGGTGCATCAATCGACGAATAATTGACCAGAATGAGTGATTTCGCCTTGGATTTATGCCAACTAAAGTACCGTTTTCCCCAATTAAAAGTTTGAGGAACTTGAACTTCTCTTTATATGCATTCGTACCGGAAACCGAAAGCAATAATGAATAGCTATGCTGATTTAAAAATGGACGCTCCATAAACGCTTTTAAGGCCGTAGGACAAGACCTTCTTTCAGTAAGAGGCATGCCACTTTCCTTGTGTATTAATTATTTGCAGAACAATCCCGCAGAATTGCCACTTAAGCAGTGGCAACCATGAAACATTAGCAAGTCGTGTTGGTGGTCATCCTCACATAGTGCATCTCTTTACCTCGCTCTCCTTGCACTGGAACAAGCATTTGCGATTAGACATTGGGTTACAACGCATACAGACCAGTTTATGAGATGGAATGTTTGGATGACCATTAGGCCACAAACCATCAGGCCAAGGTCTCACTATTTACTTTTGAAGGCTCCACAAATCAAAACAGCTAAATGTGATGGAATTTCCTCCTAGTTGAAACCGCACGCGCAATGTAGTTGTCGGTATGTTTGACGACCTGCACAATGAGTCTGTTGCATTACTGTTAAGTATACTGCTGCCATAATGGTAAATAGTGCATGGATAAAGAAGGTCGGTATCATTTCACATAGGCGGCTGCCTGAAGAACGTTAAAATGCCTACAAGTTTGCGTGGTGTTATTAACACTTATTCAATTGGCGCTAGTGGATGTGTTATGGAATCCCTGCCAACGGGCAGACGATCCAGAAGAAAGCAACTGTGAGACAACTAAAGGTGCTCCTGAGATGTAAAAGCACTTATTTATGCTTAGGCAGTAGTCTCTGTGTTGAAGGGCATGGGATTTGTATGAATGAATTGTGTCGATTCGAGTGTATGCTGATTCTATTAAGACACCAGAAATGAGCAGTTTTACCAACCCAAGTCTAAAAGGAATATTTAAGTGGACTTCAACCTGCTTAATGAGGCAAACAACATATTGACATAAATAACTTCGGTGAAATACATGGCGTAAAATCCATGTTGTGGTTGATGCCAAACTCGAATTCAAGGCTCATGATGCCTAATTAAATTTTTCGAGTTGATAGTTATGGAATCGTTTAAAATGTAAATAGCACTTTAGTATGCAGTGGACAGCCGCACGGCTAACAGTCGAGTGCAGCGGCCAACTAGCTACTCAAAATGCCATCCCATAAATTTTTCATAGGTTAATAGAATTGTTGAAGAAAAACCCCAGCCTACCTTTTGCATGCTATCAAGGCCTCAGGAACAAATACGCTAACCTTATGTGGCAATGAAAGTGCTATCGATGTTAACAATATGAGGCACATTGACCACGTGATTAAAACTAGCAGGGTAATAAGCCAAGTGGCCTTCCAAACAATGCTGCAAGCTGCATCGAATCCGATGAATGTCACGGGACATAACCGTTGCCATTAAGCACAGATCGTCTTCACACTCAAAGAAGACTTATTCTCAGTTACTCAACATTTAGAATCAGTGCCTGATTTCCTGCAAAGTAAAAAAGAATGCATTTAAAATTACCTAGATATCCGTCCACAAAGTTTATCCATTCGCATCAACTGATGTGTGCCAATTTTACAGCTCGCATTGTAGGGCTATGAGCCACTGACTATGCGTTTGCCAATGTAAACTCAAAAGCTGCATTCCATTAAATACACTTCAACGTGCCTGCACTCGTCCATCTTCTGTTGAGGCCACCGACAGCACCTTGAGCACAGCATTCACCTCCAACACCAACGTCACGGCCTCGTTCTCTAGTACTACCTAATTCAATTCAGCAATATATGCGTTAAATAATCCGCAGACAAATACAGCGCTAAGGAATGCGACGCGATGGGACAGGCACTCACTGAACGAAATAGCACAAGTGAGTGAAGTGCAGTGTAAAAACTAAGGTGAGGTGCAAATGATTGAAACGCAAAGTGAGCCAGCGACCCCGAGCGTTCTGCTTTCGCCACTGATCTCGATGCGCGTACTAACCCAGACCTGTGTAGCACAACCTCAATAAAGTGTCATGCCCACGGGCGTCCACGCGAGGCTCTCGCTGGCTCGACTCCTAATATTCCTAATTAATCACATATTCTATTACTTCCCCCTCCGTTTATGCCACCCAGCTTCTCCTCGAAAACCCCAGAAGTTTCAGCTTTTTAATATTCATATGGCGTTAACAAGCTCATTTTATTTACAAATGGGAAGGCACGCTTTGCATAACCACAAATGTGCACTTCAGGGCACCCATACTACTAAATCAAGGGCAGAATTTTGTATTTTCCAAAAACAACGACACTTTGAGACGTGGTCATCTAAATTTACACGAATTACATTAAATGAACATTCTTGCACTTAAGCACACATGCCTTCTTCTTAATTGACTATAGCTCTAATTACTAGTCATTTTTTTGCTCTTTGTCTGCGCATCGTTTGTAGAACCCGCTTTAAGAATTTGCACTTATCGTAATCCCTATATAATAGGACTCAATCCGTAATTTACTTTCTTCGCTCTCTTGCTACTCCCTAGGCTACTCAATAGCCAAGATGGAACTATTGATGCTGCTAAGCCGACCCAGTGTAGTGAGGAGTAAATGGTGTCCATGAGTCTAGCTCACATCTTCGACTAATTAAAGTGTATCGAGATGGAGCCAAACCCAAAGAAGCAGCTGCTTGCGTTTGTTGAAGCAATGCTATTTGTGATGATATGTCTACTACAAGTGCTATAATTACTGGATTAGCATCATTTGAGAATGCGCCTGTATCATAGAAGGTGGCCCTCATTCGAGATTTTACAGCTTTGGAAGGTGTTGCCATTCGAATCAAATCGTGGTTAAAGACCCAATCTCTGATACTTTAATGATATTCACCTTCCAATTTATCTGCCCTTTTTTCCACCACTTTACAATTCCATGTATTTCATGTGCGCGGTGGTGCGTCAGATTACACCACATTTCGCATTTGCATATTCACCCACGGTCAGTGACTTAACTTATTCCTCCTGCTGGGTTGGCTATGATCCCATGAGCAATAGGCTTTCAAAATGCCGTTACTTTACAATCTTATTTGCGAACAGTCATGAAGTACAAAACAGCCTAGACAACAATATACGTCCAATGTTTTTATGAACTCCATATTTAAGCATCACAGGATTTTATTCAGGCCTGTGCTGCAAACTTACCTAAGATAGCTATCCCTAGAGCTAATTTTAGGCTAGCTTGCGCTCGTCCTGATAGCCTTAACTCACTATCATGCTGCGCCTAGCATACCTTACCGTCACATCCACAGCCTGTATAAAGTATCAGCGGTAAAAGAAATGATCAGACAATTCCCCTTACGGTTCCGTGTTCGCAAAGATCAAAGGTCAACACGGGCTTTGCAAGTCGGTGCTCATTCTCGTACAAATCAGATTCACAAGATTTTGCTTTTAAACGGCTTGGCACCACCAAGTCATCCCAGAGATTATAATAGATCAGGTTGGCATTAAAATGATTTATTCGCTAGAGTTTGGAATAAAGCAGGGAATTCCATATTGCAAAGATATTAGCTTAACTTTATCCACAAACACTGCGACATTCGATTTCATTCGAAGTGAGTCAACATCTTGCTTACCATTACGCCAGGCTACACGAACACTTCGATTTTCGCCAAGATGTACATCCTTTTAAGGGTTTAGACAGAAAGTCGTGCCAATGCCCTCTGATCCCCTCTGTGCTGTACAGAGGAATCACTTTCTATGCCGGCATTGCTTTTAACAAATCATTCGGAGTATTTGCTACAAAGCGTTACCTTCATGGCAGGGTAAAAATTCCCCAAAAATTCGATATATTCACTTAGTCTTTGAGCTCATATCAAATAGCAGCTCCTTCCTTGGAAATCAAAACAGCTTATTAGTAACACCTTGGCTGACAATTTATGTGGGTGGGCCAGGAAAGCAAACGCTGACCCGCAGGGTAGGCTTTTGATTTAAAGAAAGATGTGCATAAACGAAGAGAAAGCTGATAAGCAGATATTTTATTGGTACTTAAGCAAGTTAGGCAATTTTTCTTGGCATGTTTAAGTGGTACATTGTTTCAGTGAGTTTTATTGCTGAGATCTCAGAAAGTGACCCATGCTTAGGATGAAATGTGATTCGAGGCTGCCAAGGACAACCACAGAACTGCATCACTTAAAGTTTAATGAAGTATCTCGAATTGGAAAGTGAAGATGTGCCTTAATAAAATACAATCCAAGCGGTAATTATTACCTGATCTGAAGTGTATTTTTGGCGGTTATCTTAAGCGGCTTGCACACAACTTTTCTTGATATCTTCAAACATCACAAAAATGATGATGTCGTATGCAGCCTGCTAAATGCTTAGTGAGTGATATTAATTCCACATTTGGACCAAAGTACTTCACTATGCCATTCAAAGTATCTACAAGTGCCGATTCGACTGCAATTTGGCGTGAATGCAGCAATAGTTGTTCGCAACTTTATCCCCTTTATCCGCAGTGGAGAATTAATGACGAAAACTTAGGCATCTTGAGTACAGATGCGAATCAACAGTGACGAATCTGTCTCATCCTCTTCCCAGTGCTGCATCAGCAGCCTTCTTTTACTAACTAATGCAAGAAAGACGGAAATCAGGGACCACAATTACTCCAAGAGCAACTCTTCTGCAGTAATGTATGTTAATGGTCATATCTGTAATTGCAAGAACCATCAACTATGTGTTAATTCTGCAAAAAGCTCTTTGGCACGCTTTTTCTGAAGTTCACCTTTTTTCAGTCCCAATGATTCGCACGCCAAGCAAGTACTACCATTTATGCTGGCAGATGCCCTACCAGCTTGACCACTGCTTGGATGAATGGCGGTGAGATGTGTGAGCATACGAATGCCATTACATGACCACGTTGGCAATGGAGTTGTTCCTGCCTTTTCTACGAGACAGCTCTATACCCACCTAACCTTTGCTTGAGAAGCAGAAAAGTGTGATTTTCTTGGTTTTACATGACAAAAGTATCCAACTCTTGCTCACCTTTGCCAGCAGGTGTGGCATTGTCGCCACCTTGTTTACGAAATTTCGGTCTGCAACGCTGTAGAGGAAATTTGATGGTGCAGACATGTGTGTATTTGACTAACAAACATGAAAAATTTTGCTTTTTGAATGTTAAACGAATTTGTTTTTTCCTGTATAATTCACTATGTGCACAACGAAAATAGCTTTTACAAATTCTAAGCCAACATTAGCACAGGAAACGAGGAAATGCCAAATAGTTAAAAATGAGTCTGATTGTTGTCTTGGGTTACTTCCACAGTACTTCTTGCACAGCAGATAATTTTCCACACCGCAATGCGCTGCCAAGGCATTTTGTTCTACGCAAGCTCCTGGAAATATACCTTAGAAATAGGATTTTTTGAGAAGTTTTTTGTAAAACATCATTGTGACGTGAACACGAATATTTGAATGTAAGCAGAGTGTAGTCGTAGACCAAATCTGTTAACTTGACTGCACGCAAGCAGCTAATGAGTGTGCCGAATCCATTTGTCAAGAGTTCTTCAAGCATTGCTGTAATGCCCATGCCGTGCAGAAATCACCTTGTAGGCAGAAGGCGGGAGGACACCCACGTTATACTTTATTACATCATATCCTAAGCTTAGGCAGATCGCACTATTTCCTATCCTATCCACACCCCAAAAGGCTTCAATCCATTAACACAAGAGCTTAGCAAGCCAGAGCGATGTCTCTGCAGCTTTCTCCTTGACTACGGTGCAGCCAAGTCAATAGTGCAACCCTAAGCTTTCCCAAACCTGCGCAGCAAGATTTTCAAGGTCCCTCCTCTATAAAATTACCCTCAGCAGATGGTAAAAAGATGGCAGTAAAATAGGAGACATCGTTAAAAGTCTCATTGGGAAAAGACTTGAACGACACAGTTTTTTATGTGCCCCGAATTAGCTTGGGATGCATCGTCAAGCATACCATGTACACTGGCACAACCAGACGCATTCGACAACCACCCAAATGCGTACCGCTGCTCCGCCCGGAGGAAATGGTACCGCTGGTGGAAGAGATGATCAATGATGAGGTTGCAAAGTCAATCAAGTCATCATGGGTCAATCCAACGGCACTGGTAAAGAAAAGCGGTGGTATCCTGCAGCTATACATTGCTTACAGAAAGCATAACACCGTAACTAAGAAGACCGCGTTTCCACTATCTCACACAAACGATTTCTTGGACTTCCTGCACAAATCAAAATGGTTCTCCACGCTGAATTTACAATCGGAATACTAGCAATTAGAAGTGGCGAAACAGAAAGAGAGAAGATGGCAGTCATGGTGACCAAACGGGTCTTTTGAGATTCAGGCAATGCACTTTAGACACTGTAACACTACAGCTACCTTCTAACGCCTGATGCAGACAGCACTGATTGAGCTTTTTCCAAAACACTGCACAATCTACCTGGATAACATTCTTGTTTCTGACAAAGGCATATGTGAGCACAATGCCAATCCTAGACTAATGAAGGGTCACCCATGAGATGCGGGATTGGCCTTGACTCCAACAAAGTTGGCATTTTGTTTGACGTTTGGTCAACTCCGCGTGGGTTCACGTGGCAATTACAAAGGCATGGTGTGAGGTACAATATCAAATCCTCAATTTGCTAGTGTGTTTGTCTTGGAGTGCATGCTTGTGGTTACAGGAGGCGGTGCTTACCTATTTACAGGTGCAATGTGCCTGGTAATGCCATATGAACATTAAATAAGATGAAACTGTCCGGGAATTTTGAGAGATGTGGTGGGAAAAATAAAAGTAAAGTAGTAGAATATGGGGTTGGTTAGGAAAGTCAGGAGTCGAATAATGATTAGGATGTGATGATGGGCGCCAGCGAAAGCCCAGCGTAGACGCCTGTGGGTGTGACATCCCACTGAGGTTGAGCTACGCTGGTCTAGGTTAGTACGCACGCAGGTGACGGAAGCAGAACGCTCGAGGTCGCTGGCCCACTTTGTTACACGGCCATAAACCGCACTTCACTTCAGTTCTCCATGCAGCGCTTCACTCTTCAACACTGTTCCCCACTCACTTGTGCTATTTCGTTTAGTGAGTTCCTGTCCCATCTTTTTACATTCCTGCGCACTCTAGTTGAGTGCGGATTATTTCACGCACATATTACTGCATTAAATAAGGTGGCACTAAAGGGAGAGGCCATGACGTTGGTGCTGGAGGTGGACGCTATCCTCAAGGTGCTGTCGGTCGCCTTATCAGATGATGAACGTGTGCAAGCGCGTTGAAGTACATCTAGTGAAATTCAGCTTTTTAGTTTACACTGGCAAATGCATAGCCAGTGGTTCGAAGCCTTACAGTGTGAGCAGTAACATTGTCACACATCATTTGACGCGAATGGATAAACTTTGTGGATAGATGTCAAGGCAATTTTAAATGCCTTTTTTACTTTACAGGAAATCATGCGCTGATTGTAAATGCGAAGTATTTGGGAATGAGTCTTCTCCGAGTGTGGAGACCATCTGTGATTAACAGCAACAAGTGTGCCTTGTAGAATTTATCCGAGTTGATATAGCTTGCAGCATTGTTTTGAAGGCCAACTAACTAATTATCCTGCTGGTTCTATTTTACGTGGCCTATGCTCCTCATGTTCTCAACATCAATAACAATTTCAATGCCACCTAAGTTAGCATGTTTTTTCCTACAAAACCTTAACAGGATGCTGAAGGTGGGCTGGTGGTTTCCTTCGACTACTTTATTATTATAAGAGGAGTTTATGAGGCGGCCTTTTGAGTGGCTGGGGTGCCAGCTGCACGAATACCAGCCGTGTGGCCATCCACTGCGTACTGAAGCGTTCACACGAATGGCTGGATAATTGCCCAAGAGGAAAGACGGGGCGCAATGCGCTCTTTTACATTTTAAGCGATTCTATAACAATCAGCTTTAAATATCTGATTAGCCATCCTAAGCCCTGATTTTGAGCTTAGCATCTGCCACTACATAAATTTGTGTCATGCAATTCACCGAAGTCATCCACACCGATAAGTTGTTTGCTTCATGAAAGCGGGTTGAAGCCAGGTTCAATACTCCAGTCAAAAAGTCGACGAAGAATTCCCTATAGCTAGACCTTCTTTTGGTCAGCATTCCTTTCATGCTAGTGTCGCTAAACTGCTCATTTCTAATGTCCTCTCAAAACCAGCATATACCGATTTGACAATTCCATCCATCCAAGATCCTTGGTTCTTCAACGCAGAGACTCCTGCTTGGGCATAGATAAAATTGCTTTTGCACCCCAAAAGCACCTCTTTTGTTGTCTGCCAATTGCTTTCTATAGGATCGTCTGCCTGTTGGCAGAGATTCCATAAGCACATCCATTAGCGCCACTTAAATAAGTGTTGTTGACATCGCGCAAACTTGTAACGCTTTAACTTTCTCGGGCAGCAGCCTACGTGAAATGGTACCCATTTTCTTTATTCATAAATTATTTACCATTATGGCAACAGCATGCTAAACAGTAATGGAACCGGCTCATTATGCAGGTGTTCGAACACACCGACAACTATATTGCGCGTACATTTTCACCTAAGAAAGGAATTTCCTCAAAATCAGCCTTCATGCTTCGTGTAGCCTCCTAAAGCAGATTGTGAGTCCTTAGCCTGACGTATCATTGCCTAGGATCATCCGAATGTTCCATCTCATCAACTAATTTGCACGCAATCGTAACTCAATGTCCTAATCGCAAATGCTTGTATCAGTGGAAGGAGAGCGAAGTGAAGAAATGGACTTCGTGAGGATGACCACCAATTCGACTTATTGATATCCCCACGATTGCCACTGCTTAAGCAGTGGGTCTGTGGGAATTCCCAAAAATGATTAATAAACAGGGAAAGTGGCATGCCTCTACCGAAAGAAGGTCTTATCCTACGGCCTTAAAGCCGCTTCTTGAACGTCCCTGTTTAAATCAGTGAGGCTGTCATTATTGCCTTCCGCTTCCGGTACAGGTGCATATGAGGAAGGAGAATCTGAATTCCCACAAAATTTTACTTAAGAAAAACGATCTGTTAGTAGACATGAATATAGGATTGGAGCATTCATTCTGGTCAATCATTCCTCCATTCGTATACCTAGTCTTCCATTTGAATGCTGGTCAATTCACTTCGTCGTGACAGGCCTACCCCATGAAAAGAGCTTTGGATTATTTCAGCCTTGGTATTTCTGCCGCACAATTTTATCGAAATGTAAATCTATCTACCTTACTTCGTGCAAAGTCCAATGTTGACAAATGGAAGGAGGTTTCAATGTCATGCCAGCCAAGTAGTTGAAAGGTCAGCAGATCAACATGACTCCGGGTAAGGGCAAAAGACACAAAGAATGCAGATACACCAACATATGTCATCAAAAGGCGTTTGACAAACAGATCTCTCACCCTAAACTCCGCCTCGCCTGGCCATTTTTTCGGCATTTCATTCAACGCCACACATTTACACAATGGTGGTACTAGCTACCACCAAGCAATGGGCTGCAAAAATTGAGGGCAAGAGAACTTCTAAGAGCATTGCTTTAATGGTTTCAACTGTCGCTCCATAATATGCACCTCATCTTCCTGCTCAACTTGTATCCTCACATTATTGCACATCTAGGTGGCACTTGACTATATTGGCGGAGGAGAACGCAATTACATTTGGCACTGTTGATCCCACTGACGAACGTCGGAGCTTTGATTGTTGCTATCCGGACGCCTGTTCCTACGTCACCGTAAAACTTAACAGCCGTACCTAATTCCTTGACAAGAGTTATGCATGCTAAGTGCTGAAGGAAGGCATTCAGGGGCAGGAGCGTCATTCTATTCGATTCGTAATTGTCTAGCCGCTATTTCAACTCCCCTCTGGCTACGTCATGCTTCGTTTCTTATCTTACTGCATACATTCGTGCCATTACTAAAAAGACGAAACATGGCATAGCATCTTGTGCATTTTTCGTCGAAAGAGCCGATAAAATAAAGAACATACGAACTAGGTGATGTCAGACCATCTAGCAGTTAATGCTCATGGATTTATGCGAACATGTAAATGGGTCAGAGAATGGCGCATACTACCACTTGTGACATCAGAAGTCAAGCGAGCTTGGAAGCACTTTTGCTGTACACGTGAAGAAAGGATAAGTGGCTGATTGCAGCGATGATGTGAATGTGTTGTTATTAAGGTCGGATGGATGTCATAAAGAAAGGCACGGATTCTACACTGGACATAGCTAATATCGCAGCATGCACTTGCTTGATGCCGCCCAAATACAGCCAGGCCCAATCTAATGCCAAATTTGTTCCCATGTAAAACAACTGCCACTAAACTGAAAATGACCTGTTCCCCTTTTACTTCAAATACAAAATTCCTTTACAGAAGGCTTGCTAATGAATCAAAGGGGGAATTGCAAAAAGGCTTGCGGGAACTCAACGAAAGCAGTTTCAAAGCGTCGTTTAGGAGACAAGAAGAAAGCACGGATGAGGAACATTGTAGTGATGGCAAACAGTGTGCTATCAGATGGCATTAGTATCGTATTCCTCTAGAAAAGTCTTGCATTACACTTGGTTGGCAAACATCCATGCACTAAATAGATTCACCTCTGGCGAAATTTTTCCTCTGGCTCTGCTGTCAGCAAGGCCACATAGTCAAAATTAATTAACCCTCAGAAAAAATTTGCTTCTCAATCAACTGTCGCTTCAATCACACCTCTAACAATATTTATGCATTCGCTTCACTAAAACAGCAGCAACTCAATCAAAGCTGACTCTCTGAGCAAAATCTCTCCTCCCATTCCGCACAACAAATATTGGTTTACCTCTACAATGCACCCAAATTCTTTCTTAATCAAGTAGCGTAAATATTTGGTAGGTAATGCTTGTTTTAGCTTTTGTTTGGGAATTACTTTTGTATTTACAATGTGATGACACGTTTTATTCCTATTTTTAGAACACGCAGACATCCCAGCAAAGCAGTGATCAGGTCAACCACTTTTCCTGCAAGTAACATGTCTATGCTGATCCACACAGTTCGGTAAGACATAGATGCAGTAAACAGTGAAGTAGACGGGAGCAGAATGGTTTATATCGAATTTGCATCCTTGAAAAACTAGCACGAAATGAAACCAGAAGCAGCTAGTGCGACAATTGACTTATTTGAGTACAAGTTATGCCATTTATAATGGATTCAAAAATGGAGAAAGTGTTCATAGCACTATTACTGGCGAGAGGAGTGTGTGTAGAACTAAGCACAGTTTTCCCATTCTAAGAACAGGGTCTTATTTTTCATAATTAAATAATGGATAACTAAGAACTAAATGTTGCGTTAGGGGCTAAATCTCCTCAAATATGTCTGACACAAAATAGTGATTGCATTTTGGATCAAAAGAAAAAACAGTGAAACTGACAGGGCAAATGAAAATCAAATGAACCAGGCATAAAATTCTTAGGGTAACACCAGACGAGTGTTAAAAGACTGAAGCTCCTCGTAAGTCGTGAGGAGTGTCCAAGGTGGTTTAAAAGAAATGGGAAGCTCTAGACTATGCAGCTTGTAAGGAAGGTTGAGAGCTAGGTAGTGAATAGTGAGATTGATGGTCGACGCTAGTGACTGCTCTGCATAGATATCCGTGGATTTGCGCTCCATCAAGGTTATGCTGCGTCAGTCCAAGTTAGTACGCACGCATGCGTGACGGTAGAGGAAGGCTTGGGGTCACTGGCTCGTCTTGTTGCAATTCAACCATTTGAGTTTTACTTTGGTAGGCTCTGTTACTCCTTATCCTTCAACACTACTCTCCATACACTTATACCCATTAAAACAGTCCCCATCTCACCACGTTTAATCCTTTTGCATTGCATTCGATTGTGGACTATTGCACGTATGTATTACTGTATTAAATGAGGTAAGGCTAAAGGAAGCGGAGGTGACGTTGCTGGTTGGTGGTGTTCACGGTGCTGTCGGCGACCTCATCAGAAGATGTATGGGCGCAAGCATGCTTAAGTGCATTTTGTGGAATGCAGCTGTTTAGTTTGCATTCGCAAATGCATCGTCGGTTGCAAGGAGCGTTACAAAGTAAGGTGAAAAATTGATCCACATCAGTGTGTGCAAATGGAAATCATCTTATTTTCTTCTGCATTACTTTCAAATTTCTATCATCTTTCTACTTTGTAATTCAGATACTTATCTATGTATACACATTAGTGTATAGGTCTATAGGTCTATAGGCTGGCCTTTGCTTGCACATTTATGCTGCAACCGTTTTTAGTTATCGGCATCCTGCAATGTGTGTTTGTAGGTTTGAAGCCCTACAGCAGACCAAATTTCGCATCTCAGTGAATATTTGTCTTAGCACATTCGCAAGTGGCACGAATGGAGCAACTAAAGTACTTCTAGCAGACGACGTCTCGAAGCATGTATTGATTCCACGACCATGTCAAATTGGATTTCATTTGTATCTCCTTTACCATACTCTCGCAGCTGCCCTCCACCATCTCTCCTATTTGTTCGCAGCTTCATTTCTCCCTTTGTTCACTTCTGCACACATCCCTCCATTCCAGTATGTGTGCATGCCCACAAACACAACCACATGGTATTTTAGGATATGCCTTTTACATTCAGTTGATTTCACAATTTTCTCATGATTTTTAGACCCTCTCTCTTTCTCTTATTTCTATGCCTTACTTTGAATCGCTTATTACAGTTGTCCATACACCTGTGATGCAATCTACGAGGCTGCAATTTACGCTACATCAACAGAAAAGCACTTACTAGGCCTTGATTGACACCAATCTCAATGTTCACCACTGCCTGCAATGCAACTACTTCTTCCTCTAGCGAAGCCCATTTTTAAGTGGTAATTAACATAATTTTATGCGTAAGTTGTCGACCATAGTCGGTCGCTTCTCGATTGAATTTTATTTTTATCGTAGATGGAATTAGGACGCATGAGCATTGCTGCCTTCTCCATTCTGTCAGGTCGTCCTATTGTCAGCACTACTTACATCCTTGTTAGTGAGTGGCATGAAGAGTTACTAAGTAGAGAGGAAGAGCTTGTGGTATAAGTCTGAGTAACAGAGATCAAAGTGGCACTGCCTCGGAGAGCGGTTCATGAAAGAGGCACACAAACATCACAAAAGGGACATTTGCTGTTCCACGAATTCGTCAACCTTCTTGAAACTCGTCAGCCCCAATTCTATCCCTTTACTTCATGGGTCAAGTCAGCATCGAGGGAAGCATAAGATTGAGTCCAGGGAGACCAATACTTGACCAGAGGCTTGCCAAAGCCATTGAGCTTTAGGGTTGGAGTTTACCAAATCTAGAGGCCATGTGCATTTGCCCATTTGAGGCAAGTTTTGCTTGAGTCTGGAAAGAAGTCTTTGTAGCACATGAAACAGAATCACTTGCATTTACTCACAGGATTTAAGAAAACTAAGAAGAAGTGAGGTTCTAAGCTGCGTCTTGATGCAAATTTTGATATGTTTAAACAGACAACAAATTGCTTTATTTTTCGTTAACCATTGTTCTGTTTATCGTTAACTTTCACTCCCTTTTGTGTAACTGTTGAGAATCTCGCTTGCAAATCATACTCCAATTTTTAGCACCTTCGTGTGTGTTCCCAAACATGACGCACGCAAGCTAGAGTAGGAAAAAATGTTGTGTTTTTAGTTATTCCGCTAATAAAGTGAAAAAAATACTGCAATAGCTTAGGCCTCATGACCTATTTTAGCCTTCGTTGGTTGGACGTACGATTTCGAACGCACGGCGCTGATGGTGGCCCTACTAACGATGCAGAATGAAGTACTAATCATGTCATCCTATGCTTCCAACAAAATCTTCCCATGCCCCAGAAACACTTTCTTCATCTTTAAAGAAGAACTGGGAAGCGAATCCTTTAAACACACACTGGTGGCTCGCAATTTCAGAGAATGAGCGAATTGCGGGCTCAATGTTAACTGTGCTTAGATTTTGATAACACCGCTGACAGCACCGTGAATGCAGCACCTACATTCATCATTAACGTCACTGCCTCTTCATTTAGCACTACCCCATTCAGTACAGCAATATATACACGATTCAGTCTGCAGTAGAGTGCCGTGCGAAGGGGTGCAATGCGTTGGGACAAGACCTGAGTGTAAGAGGTGGTAAAGGTGCCTGAAGCGTGGCAAAATGCACCATTGAATCCAAACGTTCCACTTCCGTCATTATCGTGTGTACCAACCCAGAACAACGTTGAATAACCTGAACTAAGTGCCTAGACCCAACGTCATCTACGCAAGATTGTTGCTGGTGTTCATTCCTTCCCCTTTTCTGTTCCACCTTCCCATCTATTTCCCACAAATCACTAAGAGTGTCAACCTCTTTAATATTCGTCTAGTGTTGCAGAAAGTTCACTTCGATCTCAGGTAGGGAAGCATCGATATCCATACACACGAATGTGTAATGCATTTTATAGAACACCACGATTTCGAGCTAATCATATGAACCCACCCGAAGTGCACCAGGCGAAAGTTC
This sequence comes from Taenia multiceps, assembly GCA_001923025.3. Lineage (NCBI taxonomy): Eukaryota > Metazoa > Platyhelminthes > Cestoda > Cyclophyllidea > Taeniidae > Taenia > Taenia multiceps. The sequence continues at coordinate 7,960,444 of CM010315.2, forward strand.
TTGCGCTCACACATCGATGTCTCTCTCCCGACTAATTAATATTAATCTCTGGTAGACAATCGACTTCTTATTCGCGGTCTGTGTGCTTTTACCTATTTTACCCCACTACGTGGCGCATATTACACTTCTTTCCCACAACCTGGCATAATGGAAAACAATTATTGCTCACGATTGCCACTTCAATCTTCAACTTATTTGGGAGCATCGACATGTAGCTGAGCATAAACAAGCAGTTGAATGCGTTAATTAAAGCAGCACTAGCGAAGAAGAGAGGAGCGAATCATCCACCCCATTTGTGGTGTTAAGGCTACCGCAAGTACTATAATCACAGCACCGACAGCACTTGGAATTGCTCCTATGCCGTTAAATCCGTGCCGCCTTAGTGGTTCAGAGCCCTTTGTATGATTTTGTGTTTTGAACCTAATTGCAGTCAAAGGCTTACCACCCTCATTTTAACCAAAACCATCTTTTGATTTATCTACCCTTCCTGTTCAACTTCCTTCAATTCCATGCATTGTATGCGCGTGGTGTCGAGTCGGATTGCACCACATTTTGCCTTTGCATAGGCGCCCACGACCATAGATCATGCTCTAAACCCTTGCTTGGATGGTAATTAGTTCTTGAGGCATCGGCTTCAGAAATAAGTCGGTCTATAATTTTATCCATGGACAGTCATTGAATGCACTAACAACTTTTAAACCAAAGTGATTTCACTGTTTCTTTGAGTCCCACACTTAAGGCGTTACACTTCATTCTAGTCATTGCTGTATCCTCAGTCAAGATGACTATATGTAGGGCTTACCTTAGGACAGCTCACGCTAATACTAAAAACCTTTGCTTACTATCATACTGTGCAAAATAAGCCAGGTTAGTGTTATAACCCTGTCATAAATCAAGTCTGATTGGCAGACCTACACTTCGACAAATGTTGGCTCAACCGTTCTATATGGTACAGACATTTTCATGTCAAAGCACATAGATTCATGCTAATGGCGCCACACGATTCGCACTGAGTCGCTTCTGGGAGCAATCTTAAAACTTCTAGTTGCTTAGTTCTGGTGGTAATACTGCTGCGGTTGCACACGGTGTGCGCCAAGCCATCCTGTACATCTGGTGATAAGCTCACGACACAGCATTTGTGAATTCAATGAGGCAATAGCCTTAATTTGCATTTACTCTTAGAGTGACTTGTTGCTTTTTTGCGGTTTGTGATATAGTCAATATCAGTTAGTTACACAATTATCAGTCATTTTGCTACCTCAGGAATTGGCTTACATTAAAAAGTATTCGAGATGATCTGTCAGAGTAGACTTCCCATTGCCAGAGCGCTATAAGAAGGGTCTAACATATGGTCAAAATGAAATATGGTAGGCTCTGGATGAGCTATCGCCATGATTTGTCGAGACACTTAAAGGGAATAAAAGGCGCAAGAGGAAGGGTTTGCTGCAAATGCTGCATTGGGTGATTCCAAAGCACATGCCATCTCGAGTGTAGTTCAAAAGGGCCTCTGCGTGGCCGAGTGCTCATTGCGAACAGGCGCAGTGTAAAAAATGCTGGATTTGGACACAGAAGCCTAAGTGTGAGTGGAGTGACATGTGGTTTATTTCGTTTCCACACAGTCCCACGAAGCTCAATCAATCGACGATGTCTGTTCCAGGACAGGTTGTTGTTTGGCACAATCACAGATAAAGTTAGGAAAATTTCACTTTCGCATGACTGTTATGCATTTGTGAGCGGCTCTGGTACCCACTTGACTCCAAAGCAAATGAAAAGCACCGTTACGACCGTGCCGTATGGTTTGGGGATCATAAACATAGATAGCATTAATTTTGGTAAATGCTTAACATCAGCACGGCTGCATAGTGGATACCAATACAGCAATGCGTGTCCTAAAAGCAAAAACTTTGGTACAGTGAAACTGTGAGACAAGAATTGAAGGCTGCTTTGGGATTCGTCCAATGGTGAATGAGCGATTAGGTGTGTACAAAGCTAGTCCTAAAGAGTGCAATGCTGTCATACTTTTAGACGCGATTGCTTCATTTGAAGCATTTTTGTATGCAATATTTTGAAAAATTCATTGCGCCAACAAACAGCACGCGCACGCATGTAAACACGTCAGGACTTCGGGAATGTCACGTACATGGGGAAGGCGGATGAATTTAGGTAATGGTGGTGGCACATCCGTAAAGAACCGATTAAATGATTTGAGGTGACTTTTGCTTTACTTAGAAGGCGGTTAAGACTCGGATGTCCGTCCTATTACTGCTGACTATGTTAAATGCTGAGGTAACAAACAGCAAGCTGAGCCCAAGCTTTAGGTCGCCAAATGCCGTGTTCGGGACCATTCCAGATCGGGTTCACCAATCACTCCCAGTCTTTCTTCAACATTTGTAGACAAAGGCATCAGAACGCATGGTGGTGGAAAAACTCATAGGTCAATCTTATTCCCCTAGAAGCCGGTAGTTACAATCGTTAAGCAAAATAGCAAACATCATAGGATTTAAAATAAAGTCAGGAATGTGCTACATTCAGAAATCCATGAAATACATTAAAAATTAATTGAATAAAGCTAGCGGAAATTGAGTTGTAAAGCATTTGTGAAATATCAGGCAAAATATTAAAATGAGCAGAAATATTTTTAAACAATAGAATAGAACAGGAAAAGACAGTATGCAAAAGAGAATTTAAAAAATGGTCAGTACAATGGGCAAACGGTTGTAAAGTTTAGAGAAATACAGAAACTAATATAAATTGATCGAACGGAAATCCTAAAAGTAGATTAAGAAAGTAAATTACATATGCCGAGAAATATGGCAATGGATATAAACATGCAGTAATGCCGACTTGTAACAAAATGTGGATGATGGATTAAAGGAAAACGTGTGAAAGACGAGAGGATTACCACCAGTAGCAGCACCAGCATCATCACAATATCGATGTGTTGGAAGAGAAGGAGGTTACGAGTTAAAGAAGGGGACGTTAGTGCATATCAACCAAAGTAAAATGGCAGTGGAGGGAATGGCAGTGGGATTAAGCAGCACGTGAAGAAGTGGAGGTGAATTGAGACACTGAGAGTGGGCAGATGAGCGGGTAAGTGGGAGGGCGAAGGAAAGCTAAGCAGAAATTGCAATATAGAAGGTTGACTGAATGGGATGTGGTGGTGAGGAGGCATAAAGAATATTGAACGAAAGGAGAGAGGAGTGCGGCATAAAAGAACATGGCGCGTTGGCAACAGCACTGAGCAATGTCCATCAGTGATGTTGGATGAAGCCACACTTGCTCGTTCACTCCACAAACGTCGTGTAATGGCCCTGTCTCTAGTTGTAGAGGATAACTTGTTGCGCACTGTATGCAACCAAAGCAGCATTACCAGTAGTGGTGGTTGCAGCAGCATCACTAGGGGTGTAGGAGGAAAAGGTGTGGGAGAGAACCTTGGCGCAACTCGAATTCAACAACGTGGCAGCAGAAGGAAACGCTGCGAGTTCAATAGCCACTTAGAGATGTGAGAGTAGAATGCGACACCGAGAGCGGGTGGGTTAACAAGAAAGTGGGGCGAGAAAGGTAGAGAGATCAAAGTGGTGGAGATACGGAGGCATAAAGAAGGCAGAAGGAAAAGGGAGAGCGGTGCAGCATGAGAGAGCGTGGCGCGTTGGCAACACCACTGAGCAATGCCCATCAGCGATGTTGGGCAGCGCGACACTCGCTCACGTATTGTATACTCTTTTATTGCAAATGTGACCCATTTTGAGCTTTGCCTCTGACTACATACTTTTCCACCAATCCCATTCGACGCATATGCATCTTGCCATCCTCAAATCTGTCTTCTCATTGGTTGACCTCAATGTCTGTTCCCTTAACTCACTCCTTCTCTTATTACTCATCCTATTTTACATTGATATTGGTGCCTGTTTTTATTGATTATTTTGAGTTAAACAGATCGCCGTGTCGATTATTGCAGGCTTTGTAGCAGGTTTTACCCGAACTCTCCTACCTTAAGTATTGAAATGACAGACTTTCACTCTTTATGGTAGTTCGTCATGAACGATACACTCTCTGCTTACCATGAAGTCAGTGTTTGCACCTCTGGTGATCAGTTATCAATTATAGCCCTGTTTCCTCATTTTACCTTGCTCCTGCTTTATTTCAATCAAACTAACACACTCTTTTACTGAACCCTCTAGTACGACAAGGTGTATGCGAATGCGTTTTGCCCAGTAGAAACTGTGACACCGCATCGACTGACCCAGTAGTTTATGACAGATTTGGCTATCGTTCTCTCGCCTGCACAACACATGTATACGCCAAGATATGCGCCACTGCTTGTGGCAAAGGCTTAGACTATAACTCATGACGCAATACCGAGAAGCTGTAGGGTCCTCTCGGATGGTCATGCGCTCGCATCAAAAAAGCATGGAATTTTTAGTTTGGACTTAAATATGCATCTGCGCTGTTAAAGATTGTGTTCAATGTGGGTAAACGCACACTTATCAGCGCCTCCATTGGCCACCGAAGATATCATCTTTACATTTAACTCATCTTTCGAGACATTACAACATTCTGTGGGCATCGAATGCCCGTTTAAATGGTTTACCTCCTTCCATCGCCTTACTTTTAGCTGCAGTAGCAGCCAGATCCAGTTAAAGAAATGATGAAGGTAACCACCGCAGGTAGACAACAGTGACTAGAGCTTTAAATTTGTCAGCGGAATGAGCTACCTCTACTCAGTAAAACCTCCTTGCAAGAACCGTCAAAATTCATTGACATGAGCAGCGCAACGAATGGACGATTTCAGATTTTATGTGCTTATAGATGGCAGTGATACGCGCACGTCAAAGGTCCTGCTTCTTAGCTAACCCACCAGTCTATGGGTGTTCCTGTACTAACTCAACATTCTATAATGAGGCAGTGAGAATATCTGCCACGAGATTGTAGCATGTCAAGGCGGAATGAAAAGTTCGAGTGAACCTGGTGAGGCTGTGGTGTTGCCTTCGTTTGAGTTGATTAAATATCAGAGGGTTGCCGCGGATTTGTATTTATACCTCAGTTCCCGTTAGTTGCAAATTGAAGGACGAAAGGGTGAAGTTATACGCCTTTAGAAATAGTATCACCATTAGCTTCAAAATCTTCTTTAGGATTACTAGAGAGTTGCCAGTTAGATCGTTTGCTGGTAGATTTGTGAGTTGCTGATGAATCCATTTTCTTAACCAAGCTAAGCAAGTTCTGTCACTTTAATAGATTCTTGTTTGTGGGGTACAATTCTACCCTAGTGGTATGCTTTGATCCTGGTCCTATTCATAGTTGCCCTCCGGCTGATAACATAGCCTCCAGTACATGGATGCGGCCCATCCGAGTGTAGTGTGTTTATGTTTTAGAGGATCTCTGATGGTATATGGTTCGTCCTAACAAATTGCGTTATTCCTTGTCATTTTTTATAAATATATCTATATGCCATCTCTGTAAAGTCCCTACAATCCTCTTGGTAAACCTTCTCTTCCATTCGCTTAAGAGCCTTTATTAAAAGGCTTTGTATTTAATAAATAAGGGAAGTGAGTCACCCCTGGGAACAGCTTTGGCATCGGAGTGGACCTGGCTGTAGTTAGGTGACAACAAGCAGTGCAATTTCAAAAATCTACTCTGCTCATTGCAAAACCTGTGCCTTTTTATGACGTCCACCCGACCTTACTGACATCACATTACATCATTGCTGCAATTAGCCGCTTATTCCTTCTCCACGTTTACAGGAAAACTGCATCCATTAAGCCTTTAAACGACTTGTTCATCCATTTGCTCAGATCCATCTGCAGTATGAGCAGTAATTGCCAGACAGCTTGACATCACCGTGTTCGTCTGTTCCTTTTTTTTCGCCCAGTCTGCCGGCACGTGTACAGAATGCCATGCTGTTTTGCCTTTTTTGGCGATGGCACAAATATATGTGCATTACGACAAAGAGCGAAACATGACGTGGCCAGAGGAAAGTTAAAACAGCAGCTAGACGATTATGAACAGAATGAAGGGACACACTCTGCCCCCACTTGTCACGCTTCCAACACGTGACATGCATGATTCTTGTCGAGGAACTACGAACAGCTCTTAGGCGTTACGATGACATCGGAACAGGGGTTCGAATAGCAACGATTAATGATCCAGAGTTCTTAAGCAAAAAAATTATTATTGGCTGACAGTCACCAGTTTCAAAGGTAATTGGAGATCCCTCTACCAGTGTAGTCGAGCATTATGGGGATGTGCAAGCAAATGATGACACAATTTGAGTAGGAAAATGAGGCGCATTCTATGAAGTGCTGGTCCAAATTATTAGTACAACACTCTTAAAAATGTAAGTTTTCGCAATTTTCGCAGCTTTATTAATTACCCTGCGTAAAAATTTGCTATCGAGTTGTAAATGAATGCAATCATTTCCTGCAGACATGCCACTTGTCTAACTTCACAATCGCATGCAATTCTACCACATTTGCAAATGTAGCCTTCTACTAAACACATTGAAATAAGGGGTAGCCCAAGTAGAGGCTCGCGTTGAGGCGGGTGATAGGCATGTACAGAAGGATAGGAAATTGTTTCAACTTTTGCATGATTGCGAACCATATTTGGTCGTTTCGTCACTTTTATAGAAAATGTCGCACAAAATTAGGATCACGAAGCCACTATTTTCCACATCACACCCGACCAAATGTAAATAAATGCATCAAGCGTAAGGCAACTGTGTTATTAAGTCCCACGCTCATCACTACAAGATCAGACAAACAAAGCTGCTGAGGTTAAGAAGAAAAGTTAGGAGTTACAGAAGAAGGCGTCTGCTGCAGTTGGCTTGGTCGGGTGGGACGCACGAGGGAGGACTTCGATTCCATGGTTTATGGGTTCTGTACGAAGGAGGTTATTAACAAGCAAAATGATACGAGTCTTAAAAAATCTTAAGATGACAGAATGACATATAATGATGGAAGAGTAAGCGGTAATGCTAAGTTGAGTAAATTCCGAATTTTTGTTGTGTGAAGGATATAAAATTGTTTCAACAAATCGCTTACTATCAAAGCAGACATCTTTAGGAATTGAGACTGCCCCAATTGCTTGTAGGAGGTTGGTGAACTCAGTTTTGTAAAACACTTCTTCCTTGACATGAACTCTGTTGAATTGTGCACAGTGGTGCGATGGTGGCATGGCAAAGGCAAGAGGAAGGAATTTAAAACAACACCCAGTTTTAAAGGGTATCCTATGCACCCGTCTGCTGCCACATAATAGACATATTCATTTAGTGTAAATCCTGCACCGTGTCACCGTCCACCTTTACATCGTACCAACTTCTTAGCCAGAGAATGGCGGATGGTCGCTGCAAACGCTTGGCTATCCGGGAGGGACTCAAAGTGTTCTGTTCTAAATAGAACTGACTGGAACACACGTCATGCTGCCTTCTGGACTTGAAACCAAGCAACCGTTTTATCTTGGTACTTGCGTTACGCTTCAGTTCACACTAGTGGTTCAGTCGATCGTTGCAGAGGTTGTTTCGTGGTCAGCGATTTAACATTACAGTGACGATTTTTCCCCATTAACAGTCGCAAGTGTTAAAATGGCAAATAACTGGTTACCCTGTCATCACTGTGATGCTGTCATTGCTTTATCCCACTTCATTGTGTGCAGTTGCCGCCAAAGCCTCGATCTTTATTCCAAACGCCTCCAGAAAGTGAGGCAAAGACCCACACACTACCTAGATTTCGTAAGAATCTTTGAACCTGCCCCACTCAATCCAGTAAAGCTGCTAGAGTTGAAATGATCAAGCGTGTTAAAATTCAATTTTTTAGCTCCCTGACTCTGATTGCAGTAAATAAGGCCTGATAGACGATTGACATCATAAGCTCATTCTATTTGCCTTGCCAACTTAATCACATTTTTTACAATTATTGCATGCGACTTTTCCTGGTGGCCTTCACTGTACGAACTAACCCGATTTATCCCTATTAAATAACTATAAATGTGTGTCTAAATGCCCACCTTCATCAACCACAATGCAACATTAGTCTATCAATGAGACTGCAATCATACCTACTTGGCTTCGTTGTGGTGCATGCCTCTGGTTTGAAGGACGTAAATGGAGTGAGGAGGAGGCTACCTCTAAAGCGGATGAAACTGGGTGTCGTGAAATGCAGTGTAGTATTTTGTTTAAAGTTGTGGCTTAAAAAGACCTATTTTATGTTTCTTCTAAGGACACAAAATTTTACCGCGCTTCAGAGAGGCAGGTCGCTTAACTTACTTCTCTTTAGTGATCACGACCCAATCATTAGTATAGATAGTGAGCGCCACACTTAAAAGCTTACCTAGGTTCTGTTCGCTGCTGGAAATCCACGAATGTTTTGTGGCGTATATTGTGCGAACCATTTAAGCCATGGCGATGGGTGTACCACTGTGGTGGGCAGTCAAGATAATGTGGTCGACGAGCTTATTAACTTCCATTTTTATTCCCTGTGTGCCAGTTACTCTCCACTCGCAGTAAAATTACTCTTCCACTCTGACTTGTTTGTGAATGACGCGCCTGTTTGAGTTGCGTGCTGCAGTTACAGCAAATAGCATACAAATTTTGCTCTTTGCTCGCAAGCACGACAAATTACTTGACAGTTCACTAACTCTCATGCCACACCATCCAAGCCTTTGTACTAGACGCCAGTTGGAAACCGTCGATTAAATGAACTTCGTGTGCCAGTAGAGAGACAATAGCAACCACATGCCACCCTATCCCTTCTTAGGCTTCTATAGCCAACTTCCGCATTTTTAATGTGCGTTCGTTCTGTGTCTATTCGCTTTGAGCAATCGACCACGCAGAGACCCTTTAAAAAGCATTTCAAGATGGCATAGGCTTTAGAATCACCCGAAGCAGCATTTGCATTCTGGTCACTTCTGCATTTTTCATTCCTTTTAAGAATTTCTACATGCCATCGCGACCGCTTTACCTGAGCCTACCTTATTTCTCTTCGGCCATATGTGAGGTTCTTCTCAAAGCTCTCTGACATTGAGAAGTATACCGCGGCAGATCGGCAATCGTGCATCGACCATGCCAAATATCTTTTAAAATTAGCCCATTTCCGATGTTACAAGGTGGCTGACATGCGTGTAATCAACCGTTACTGACTGCTTCACAAGCCACAAAAACATAACAAGTTGGGCAAAGAGAATTTCCAAATCAATAAACGTGGTTGCAATAGGTATGTAATGTTGTCGTAATTTTAGACGCGATCGAGTCATTAGAAACATTTTGTATGCAGTATTTTGGCATATTTGTTACGCCAACTAACAAAGTATGCGCATCTACACAAACGCGGCTGGATTTTGAAATGTCACGTTCTAATCAAATCATTTGGGGTCTAAACACGTGACTTTTACTTAGAAGGTGGTTAAGACGCGGATGTCTACCCCATCAGCTTGCCCTTGTTTAAAGCTGAGGCAACAAACAGCGAGCTGAGCTAACCATTATAATGCAAAACTTACCACTCACTTGCAGTCTTTATCCAACACTTACAAGCACAAAGCGCCCGCACGCATGGAGGTTAGAAAAGTGTAAGTCGGTTTGATATCCCTCAAATTCAGCTGCCACATCCGTTGGAGACAATAGCAAATCTCATAAGGTTTGAATTTCGAATTGAAATGGGAAATACTTACCAGCCCATGGAGAGGGATTAGAGAACGTTTACTGAAACCTAAAATTCTTTGTGCAGAATCTATTGTGACAGTAAGTAATTAGCACAGTAATCCTACCAACTTTGGACTATTGGAAGCAATGAAGAATGCGTAATTACACTCAAATACTCAGCATCACAGGCGCATCTCGTCCTGTCCTCCTCCAAACAGCCCTCTCCAGCTCACTTCTATTAGCTAATGAGAACTTTTACAGGTAGGGATTAGATATAAGTACTATTTTCATCGCTTTAGCACTAGTTGGTTGGTTAGCTGAATAATGGGTTAAAACGAATATCAAACGTAGGGCCTCGTCTCATCTGGCCTCACAACCGCTGATTCCAGTATGCCAGTAATTCTAGTCAATGAAGTCTACAAATTGCAAAGGAAATTAAGGTAGTGCCTGGCAAACAGTGCCATGGGAAATTGTGCAATTTTTCAGCCAAATGTCGCATCAGTTGGGAAGAGCGCCAAATAGGTTGAATGATAGGATGAGAATAGAGTGGCATAAAAACGGTGGAAGGAAAAGAGAGAGGAATGCAGCAGGAGCGATCGTGATGCGCTATCAATAGTGTTGGACAGTGCCACATTGCCTCATTGAATTCACAAATGCTGTGTTGAGAGCTTGTCATCAGTTGCAGAGGATAGCTTGGTGCACACTGTGTGCAAACGCAGCAGTACCACCACCAGAACTAAGCGACTGGAAATTTCGAGATTGCCCCCAAAAGCAACTCAGTTACCTAAAATTACATTTGCACGGTTCAGTGCAAACGGTTTCGCGCTGTCAGCACTCATTTATGTGGTTTGACATGAAACTTCCTATACCGTGTGAAATGGTTTAGCTAACATCCGTCAAAGTGTAGGTCTGCCAACCAGACTTGATTTATGAGAGGGGTTATATGTCTAACCTGGCATATTTTGCACAGCATGATGGTAAGTTAAAATTCAGTATTGGCGTAAGGTATCTCAAGTATGCCCTAAATGTAGCTATCTTGATCAAGGATGCAGCAAAGGCTAGAACGATGCATATGTAACGCCTTAAATGTGGGACTCAAAGAAGCGAAGTTGCTTTGTTATGAAAATTGTTAGTGCACCTCATGGCTGCATATGGATAAAATTATAAACTAATTCCATTTCTGAAGCCTAATCCTCATAAGCTGATAACCATCCAGGCAAGCGTGAAGAGTAAAATCCATGGTCGTGGGTGGATATGCAAAGGCGAAATATGGTGCAATCCGACGCGACACTACGCTTATGCAATATAGGAATTGTAAAACATCGGGCAGAAGGGTCAGATGAAGTAGCAGATGGTTTGGATTAAAATAGGAAAAATTAGCCTTTAACCGTGATTAGATTCAAATGACGACATCATACAGAAGGCTATGAACCACTGGTGCAGGACGACTTTCGTGATACAGGCGCATTCGCAAGTGACGCTGCTGCTGTGATTATAGCACTTGCAAAAGACTCGTTGGTGCAAATTGTGTGGATGATTTCTTATTTCTTTGGCTAGTGCTACTTTAACAAACGCATTCAGCTACTTGCTTATACTCAGTCACATCTCTATGCTCCCAAATAAGCTGAAGGTTGAAGTGGGACGCTTGAGCATTAATTTATTTTCCATTGTGCCGAGCTGCTTTGGCAGCATAACCAGTTCCAGCCTTGTCAGTGAATGTCATGCAGAGCAGCAAAGGAGCAGAATAAAGGATGTAGAATTAATTCCGGTGAAGAGAATCGCGATATGCACCAAGCAGTAGAGCAAAACAGGTAAAGGCAGAGACGGTGAATGGGAAAGCGTTGGTCTACTAGAGATTGCTATCAACTAGATGGTAAAAGGCACTAATGCGTAAGCACAAGGACATTCGTTTGGTGCACTTCAGGTGGTTTCATAGGAACACCTCAGGTTTGTAGTGCTCAGCAAAAAACGAATTCCTGCCACCGATTTAAGTAGTGTGACCATCTCGAAGTACACATTCACGATTGTGGAGAGCAATGCTTCATTGTCTGAGGTCGAACTGTGCTTTCTGTAGTACTAGACGAGGATTAAAGAAGCTATGCTCTGAGAATCGCTTATATGGCTAGGAAAGTTGGGAGTTAAGTAGTGATTGGCATGGAAGGAATGAACGCCAGCTACGAAATTGCGTAGATGCCCTTGGTTCAAAGCACTCTATTGAGGTTATTCCACTTTGGTCTAGGTTAGTACACACGATAGTGACGGAAATGAATGCTTGAATTCGCTGGCACATTTTGCTACACCTCAGGCATCTTCACCTCACTTTTCTTCTTCCCTGATACTCTTCACTCTTCTGCGCTGCTCTCCACATATTTGTGTAACCTTATATACTCAGTTCTTTTCCCAACATATCACATCTCTCAGCACCGCACTCGATTGCTGTTTAAATCACGCACATATCACTCTCTTGGATGGGATAGTGCTAAATGAAGAGGCAGTGACATTAGTGATTTAAGTGGGTGCCGCATTCATGGTGCTGTCGGAGACGTTAACAAAAATTTAAGCACAGCCAATCTTATTCTGAAGTTATGAACCACTTTTTAGCTCTTCTTCTTCAAAGAAGAAAATGCCTCGGGGACATGCGGTATTTTTTCGGAAGTATAGGGTGGCGCGATGAGGACTTCATTCTGCAGCGCTCGTAGTGCCTTGTCAGCACTGTGAGCTTGCAATCGTATGTCCAACCAAGGAAAGCTAAAATAGGTTACAAGACCTATACCAATATATTTCCTTCTTGTTATTGGCAGAGTAACTAGAATCTCAACAAATTTATTTTTACTCTAGCATACGTGCACCCTATTTGAAAACGTAAGCACGAAGGTTCTCAAGATTGAAGGATGATTAGCAGGCGAGATCTTTAGCAGACACATAAAATAGTGGAAATTAACGAGAAACACACCAAGGGTTAACGGCAAATAAAGCGGCTTATGGTTTGTTCAAACATATCAAAATCTGCATCAGGGATGCTACCTAAGACCTCATCCACTCTTAGTCTTTCCAAATCCCTTGAGTAAAAGTAAATGATTCTATTTTATGTGCTACAAAGGTTTTTTCCCAGAATCAAGCAAAGCTTACTTCAAATGCGTAAACGCACAGGCTCTCTAAGTTAGGTAAGCACCAATCCCAAAGCGCAATGGCATTGACAAGCTTCTGGCCAAGTTTTGGTTTTCCTGCAGTCAATCCTATGCTCCCCTCAATGCTGACTTGACCCATGAGGCAAAGGAAAAGAATTGGGGCTGCCAAATTTTAAGAAGGCTGACGAACTTGTGGAAAAACAAATGCGCTTTTTTGATGTTTGTGTGCCTCTTTCATGGGTCCCTCTTCAAGGTAGCGTTACCCTGATCTCTGTTTCTCAGACTTATGCTACAAGCTCTTTCTACCTGTCTAGTAACTTTCTATGCAGCTCACTGACAAGGATGCAAGCAATGCTGACGCCGGGGCGACGTGACAGAATGGAGAAGGCAGCAGTGCTCCCAAGTTCCAATTCCGTCTGTGATGCAAATGGATCCCAATCGAGAAGTGACAAGCTATAAAAATAACAACTCATGAAAGCAGATGTCTCAGTGGATTTAAGCAAGGTAAATATATGTTTAGCTACCCTGTAATGTTATATCTGCTAAAGATACTCCAATGTTGTCGAATGGGAATATGCAGCGATGGATGTCTGCTGATTAATGAAAGTTGACCAACAATATAGCTTCATAAATTCAACACACATTATTAAATGATGTAGTTTGCTTCGGTTTTCATGATTCCTGAACGTATCTTGGCCTTTAATGAGCAGCCGAATCCTGTCCTTAGTATAAGTAGAGTAGGCACATCACGATGTGTGATTGCATTTGAGAAAAGAAGTGCTTGCCTTGACCTACCAACAATCGTTAATAAAGCCAAAAATTAACAAGCAATGGCAAGTAGCTTGGAAGGAGTGAAAGGAAAGAGATGTGATTGGATGGGCAGTTAGCAATAAAAGTTGGGAGTTGAAATGTAAGTGGTAAAGGGAGGGTGATCGTCAGCGACGACGCCGCGTAGATAGCAGTGGATCTACCCGCCACTGAAATTGTGCTACGTCGGCCTGGATTTGTACACACAAGGGTGGCAGCAGTGGGACGCTTGAAGTCGCTGACTCACTTTACCTGTTTGTTTTTCGCTTTATTTCTCCCTGCTACTCTCCGTTTGCTAATGCTACACTTGCTCAACCATTTGTGCCATTTCGCACAGTCAGTTCCCATCATATCATCACATTCCTTTACACTGTATTCGATTGCTGAGCATTGCATACACACACTGTTTTAATGAATAAGCCAATGCTTGAGAAAGAAGCAGTTCCGTTGGTGATGAAAGTGGATAGTAAGGTTTTAGGGTGGTGTTGACGGTATCATATGGAGACAAGTGAGTGCAAAACATTAAAGTTTTTGTGAATCGCAGCCTCCTATTTTGCATCACATTGATGATAAGAAAACCAACCATATTCCACCTCCACATTTGTGGCTGTTGATGAGGGGAGTCGTCGCTAAAATAACGTAGTCGTTGATTACGAAACAACCTTCAGGGCTTCCTTCAGAGCCACTTGTCTGTTCAATGACCGACTGAACCACTAGTGCGAACTGATAGCATGACGATATTACTAGGATTTAACGGCTATTTAGTTGCAAGTCCAGAATGCAGCACGACTTACGGTTCATAAGTGGTTGGTTTCCATGTCATCAATGTGATGCTGTCAAGGCACCAATTCACTGCTTCCTTGCACATCATTGTGGGCATTTACCACAACAGCCCTCAGTCTTTGCTCCAAATGCCTCCGGAAAGTGTGGCAAATGCTTACATGCTACCACGATGTTGTAGGAGCCTATGAACCTGCTCCACTTAACCTAGTGAGTCTTACCATTGCTGAAATGAACTCGCGTACCAAAATTTACTTCCTCAACTCCCTGGCGTTCTCTGTAGTGAATAAGGCCTGGTAAACAATTAGTGGCATAAGCCCATTCCATTTGCCTCGACAACTTTATCACATTCCACAGCAATTATTGCATGCGCATTTTGAAGCATGGCCTTGAGTGGGCAAATTGGCCTGATTTGTCTCTATTGAATAATCAGAATTATGCCACCATCAACCACAACACAACATCAGTCTCTATCAATGGGGCCGTAATCGTGCCTACTTGGTTTCGTTGTGGTGCATGCTTTCGGTTTGAAGGACGTGAAGGGGGTGAGGAGAGAGGCTACCTCTAAAGCAGATGCAGCCGGGTATCGTGAAATGCAGTGCATTGTTTTGTTTGGAGTTGTGGTTTTGAAAGACCCATTCCATGCTTCTCTAACCGGCACAAATCTTTTACAGCACTTCAGGTAGGCAGGGCTTCTCACTCATTCCTCTTTAGCGATTGTGCTCCAATCATAAATGTGGTTGATGATTGCCAACTCCAGAAGCTTAGTCTAGGTTCTGTTCGCTGTTATGTTGCGTGTTTTGTGTGAAACATCCAAGTCATGGCAATGGATAAGTCACCGTGGCAGGCAGCGAAGATAATGTGGCTGAGGTGCTTACCAAATTCCGGTTTTATTCCCTGCGTGCTAATTGCTCACGCGTTCGACTTCAATCCTTTACTTATTTGGCAGCACTGAGATGTGGCTGAGTATAAACAGGTGGCTAAATGCGTTCATTGGAGCAGTACAAGCGAAAAAAAGAAAGAACAAATCAAAAATACCATTTGTACTACACTGCAGAATTGTGGTTGCTAGTGCCCAAGTTACCTGCATCTCGGATTAAAAATTTATGGTTTGCACTTTAGAGGAGCTTATGTTCGTCGTTGCTTTCAGAAGCGATCCCAAAATTCCAGTCGCTTAATTCCGGTTGTGGTGCCATCCTCCACAACTGGTGACAAGAATTATGCACAGCATTTCTAAATTCGATGAGGCAACGTGGTCCTGCCCAATGCTACTAATAGACACGCTTCACTAGGCAACTTGGCATTATCAGTTGCTTTTCTCTACCACTCGAGCATTCGTCTGGACTGCACATGGCCACTGCGAATTTGGAGGAGTCAGCATTTCTCCATGTCACTCAGTCACCCTTAGATTCTTCGAGTCTAGTGTCGCCTTGCCTGTTTATAGCCCTCTTCTCGCAGTACACGAAACCCGTGACCTTGAAGCTCTCTATCATGCGTCCTATCCGCAACTTCTAACTTCTCTTCTCTACCTCAGCACATTTGTTTGTTTGGTCTAGTGGTGATGAGCTTGGGGCATAATCATGGGATCCCCATGCTGTTGGTACTTTCCTTTACATTTGGTCGGATGTGATGTCGAACGTTGTGGCTTCGTGATCCTAGTATTTGGCAACATTTTCACTGTCAATCTGCTCATGCCTATCGCCTGCCTCAACGCGTGTCTCTACTTAGGCTACCTCTCATACTAATGTGTTTGGTAGAAGGTCGCATTTGCAAATGTGATGGAATTGCATGCGATTGTGAAGTTGATTATACTCGTCTATATCTCGTTATCAGAGTTTAACACAAAGTAGCTAATATGTTGTGAAAATTGCAAGAATGAACACTTGAGAGTGCTGTATTGATGACTTTGACTGTCGCTTCGCAAAATGCACCTCATCTTCCTACTCGAATTTTGTCTCTACCTTATTGCGCACATCGATGGTGCTCCAATATATTGGCGAAGAAGAACGTGTTTACTCATGGAGCCACTGGTTTTCTGCCAAAATATATTTTCATCCCTAGCACACTCCGAAGCTTTAATCTTTGCTATTCTAACCCCTGCTCCGACAGCGTAATGCCTAGCGGCTGTACATGATTCGGTGAGGGGAGTCATGCATGTCACGTGTTAGAGGCATGACAATTAGGGCAGGGGTGTCCCTCCATTCTGTTCGTGGTCGTTTAGCTGCCGTTTCAACTGGCCTTGCCACGTCGTGCTTCGCTTTATCTCAATGCACATACATATGTGCAATTGCTAAAAAGACGAAATACGGTATTGCATCCTGTACATGTCCCAAAAGACAAGGTGAGGAAAAATGGAAGATACGAACTAGGTAATGTCAAATCGTGTGGCAGTTAATGCTTTTTTGTGGATGGATCTACGCGAATATGTGAATGGGTCGGCTTTACAATTCATGCGGGATTAGAAGCATCTTTACTGTACACGTGGAGAAGGAATGGAAGGCTTACTGCAGCGATGCTGTAAATGTTGTGCCAGTACGGTCGGATTGACGTCACAAAGAAAGATAAAGGCTTTGCAATAAACAAAGCGAATTTATCCATATGGATTGCTTGGTGCTACCTAATTATGGCTAGATCCACTCCGTTGTTGTGGTTTTTCCATGGGTGACTTGCTCTCCTTCTATTTCAAAGGAAAATTGTTTGTTAAAGGCTAGGTAATTAATCGAAGGGAGGGTTTACCAGGAGGCTTGCAGAAAATTACGGAAATGGGCTTATAGATACGTTCACAAAACAATGACAAGAAAGAGGCACAATTTGGTGGGGCAAGCCATGTACCACCAGATAGGGATGAATACAAGATCCTCTGAAACATAAACACACTACACTTGGACACGCTGCATCCATGTACTGGAGGTCATGCTCCAAATCAGGGAGAAACTGTGAATAGGACTGGAATCAAAGTATACCACAAGGGTAGAATTGTACTTTACGGACAAGAATTTACCAAGAAGACAGAACCTGTTTAGCTTGGTTGGGAAAAAGGGACCATGGGCATCCACGAGTCTGCCCGCATACGATTCCAACGCGGAACTCTCTAATAATGCAAAAGAGGCTTTTTAAGCTGGCAATAAAGACAATTTCTAAAGGCGTGAACCTTAACTCTTTCACCCTCGGCATGTAACTAGCGAGAAGTAAGGTAGAAACCCAAAGCTTTGGCAACTCTCCCATATTCGATCGCATCAGACGAAGGCAGCACCACAAACGCAGCGATTCCACTTGAACTTTTGCTCGTGTTTTTGCTCATTTCAATGAATTTTGACGGTGCCTGTAAGGTCAATTTACTAGCTAGTAATAGCTCACTTCGCAGACAAATTCAAGGATCTAGCCACTTTTGGCTACCTGCTTCGGTTACCTTCATCATTTCTTTCATCAGATATAGTTACTATCGCAGCTAAACGTGGAGGAATAGAAGGAACTAATTCATTCTAATAAGCATTCGATGATCCGTAGGATGTTTTGGTTTCAACAAAGGTGATTTAACTGAGAACACGATATCTTGGGTGTCTTTGATAAGTGTGCGTTTGCTTGCATCAGACAACCCACGTTGGCACAGATGCTGATGAAAATCCTGGCTGAAAATCCACTGCAAGCTTGATGAAAGAGCATGATTAGCCAAAAGAACCCTCCAGTTCCTCGTTGTCACAACATGCGGATCGCATTCGCATACATCTCGCCAAATTAGACGGATCAGCAAAGGAGTGCAACGCCTATTTGGAAAAGAGCAGGAACAAGGCAAAATGCGGAAACAGGACTATAAGTGATAACTGGTCACCAAAGGTGCAAACACTGACGTCGTGGTGTGAATAGAGCGTATCGTTAATGTCAATCTACTATGAAGAGGCAAAGTCTATCACTCCAATACTTAGGTTAGGAGGGTTCAGGCAGAACCTTCTACGAAAATCCGCAATAATAGAAGTGGCAGTCTAAATGACTCAAAACAATTAGTAAAAACAGGCACCAATATCAATGTAATTAGGACGAGTAACAAGAGGATTAGGATTGGTGGAAAAAAGTATATAAGCAAGGGCAGAATGTAAGGAAGTTCATATCGGAGGCGAAAGAGTATGCAATACGTGAGCGAGTGTGGCGCTGCCCGACATCACTGATAGACACTGCTCAGTGCTGTTGCCAACGCGCCACGCTCCCTCACGCCGCACTCCTCTCCTTTTCCTTCTGCCTTCTTTATGCCTATCTATACCCACCCTTCATTCATTCAGCCCACCACTTTGCACTCTCTACTTTCTTCTCCACCACAATCCCACCCACTCACTCACCCACGCACTCTCGGTGTCTCACGCTATGCCCACTTCTCTAGGTGCCTCCCAAACTCGCGGCAGCTCCCTCCACTGCCACGTTGCAACCGTGAAGCACTAATAATCCCTCCTCCACCCCCGCTTTCTACACCTCCTAATGATGCTACTACTATAACTGCTGCAGTCGCACAGTGCGCGCAAGGCCATCTTCCACAGCTGCAGACAAGATCGCTACACAGCGTTTGTGAAGTGAGTGAGCGAGTGTTGCGTGGCACAACATCACTGATAGATATTGCTCAGTGCTGTTGCCAACGCGCCACCCTCTCTCAATCCGCACTCCTCACTCTTCTCCTCCTATTTCTTTATGCTGCTGTTTTTATTATTACTGGTAATGTTGGTCCCTCTGCAAATGGTGTTCACCATTCCATCCTTCGCATCTTGTTACAGTTCCTCATTGCCGCATGTTTCTCAGCGGCCGTATAGTTTTGTCCGATGTGGTTATACTTTCTATATCTACATTTAGACTATCCCTTAGATCCACTTGTCTTATTTTCTATTTTTATTTGGAAAATTATTTGACCGCTTTACTTTGTGCTATTCTGTTGTTAAGAACTATCTCTAGTTCTTTTTGTTCTTTCACTTGATTATGCACTAGCGCCTTTCGACTCTATCTCTATTAGTTTTTTTTAAACCTTGTTTCAATACATATTACTGATTTCCTAATATTTGCATTTCATACTGTACAAATTTTTCAATTTGTTTAAAGACGCAACGGCTGACGTCTAGAAAGTCTAACGGACTTACAACCACCATGCACTTTGATGCGTTGTGCCTGAAATGTTGAATAAATACTGATAGTGGGTGGTATGTCTCCCAAAAATGGTTCTCCACACGGCATTTTGCCAATCAAAACTTGGACTCAGCTTGTGCTTTGTTGTCCCACTATTGAACACGGAATACTGTAATGGGATTGACATACGTGTCCTAACCGCCCCCTAAGTAAATACCACGCGCGTAGACCTCACATCATTTAATCGGTTCCATGCAGATGTACCACCATTACCTAAGTTCATCTGCATCCCCTTGTACGTGGCATTTCCGAAATCCAATCGTGGTTACATACGTGCGTGTGCTCGGTTTGTTGGCGTGATAAATATACATCAAAATATTGTGTACCAAATTGTTTCGAATGCCGCAATCTCGTTCAATGTTTTGACAGCATTGCACTCTCTTGCGGTCCACCGTTCTACACACTCAGTGGCTCATTCACTGCTGTTCGAATCTCAATGCAGCTTTCCTGTCTTTCCTGCCAAATTCACTGTGCAAACGCCTTTGCCTTTGGGAGGCATATTGCTGCGTTGGTATTCCACCACGCAGCCGCTCCAACATTGGCCTTCAACCAAGTTTATTCCATTTGCATTTGTGACCCTTATAACATAGA
>CM010315.2:7980640-8082380 GCA_001923025.3 Taenia multiceps
TGCCCGATGAGAGCAAACACACTTATCAGAGTTTTCATTAGCCACCAAAGATATCGTTCTAACATTTTACCCATTTTCGAAACATTGCAACATTCTGTGGGTATCGGATGTCCGTTTAAATGGTTTACTTTACTATTAGCTGCAGTGGCAATCAGATATGGTGAAAGAACAGTGCTAGACTTTGAAGTTGCCAGCGGAATGAGCTACCTCTACTCAGTAAACCTCCTTGCAAGAACCATCAAAATTCACTAACAAGAACATGTAACAATGGATGATTTCAGATATAGTGTTTATAGATAGCAGTGGTGCAGGCAGCTCAAAGATCCTGCTTTTCAACAAACATACCAGTTTATGGATTTTCTTGTACTAACTCCAACTTTTTGTAATGAGGCAGTGAAATATTTGCCGAGAGATCGTAGCACGTCTAGGCAGAATAAAAGTTCGAGTGAACCTAGTGAGGCTGTAGTGTTGCCTTCGTTTGATTCGGTCAAATATCGAATGGTTTGCCGTAGCTATGAATTTCACCCCTTTACCGCTTGCTACAAACTAGAGGGCAAAGACAGCACAGGTCTGCGCCTTTAGGAATTGTGTTCATCGCCAGCTTCAAAAGACTCTTTGGAATTGCTAAATTGTGCCAGTTGGAATCGTATGCTGGTAGACCTATGAGATGCTCGTGGTTCCATTTCCTTAACCAAGCTAAGCAAGCTGCCATTTGATAGATTTCTTGCCTGTGAAGTACACTTCTACCCTCGTGGTATGCTTTGATCCTAGTCCTATTCATAGTTGCCCTCCGACTCAAAAGATAGCCTCTAGCACATGAATGCGGCCCATCCGAGTGTGGTGTTTTATGTTTTAGGGATCGCTGATGGTACATGGTTCGTCCCACTAAATTGTGTTGTGCCTTCTCATCTTGTTTCATAGATGTATCTATGGGTCCATCTCCGTAATGTCTCTACAACCTCCTGGTAAACACTTCCCTTTCATTCACAACAGAGTCTTCATTAAGAGGCTTTGTATTTAATAAATAAGGAAAGCAAGTCACCCGTGGGAACAGCTTTGGGATCTGAGTGGACCCGGCTGTAGTTAGATGGCAACAAGCAATTCAATTTTAGAAATCTGCTTTGTTTATTACAAACCTATGCCTTTCTTTATGGCGTCCATCCGACCTTACTGACATCACATTTACATCATTGCTGCAATCAGCCGCTTATTTCTTCTCCGCGTTCAAAGCAAAACTGCTTCCAATCTTGCGTGCTTACAATGTACCAGGGGTGGTATGAGCCTTTCAACGACTTGTTCAACCATTTGCTCAGGTCCATCTGCTGTGTGAGCATTAATGCCAGAGAGTTTGACATCACCTAGTTTGTCAGTCTATTTTCCTCAGGATGCTGCACCATGTTTCATCTTTCCCGGCGATGGCACAGATATATATTTGCATTGCGACAAAATCAAAGCATGACGTGTCCAGAGAAGAGTTGAAACAGCAGCTTGGCGATTGCGATCAGAATGGAGGGACACCCTCTGCCCCATTTGTCACGCTTCCAACACGTGACATGCATGATTCTTGTCGAGGAATGCCAACAGCTGTTAAGCGTTACGATGGCATCGGAACAGGGTTCGAACAGCAACGATTAAAGATACAGAGTTCCTTGGCGGAAAAATTTATTTTTGGCCGACATTCAGCAGCTTTAAAGGTAATTATAATTTCCTCTACCAATGTAGTCGAGCATTATTGAAATGTGCAAGCAAATGAAGACAAAATTCGAGTAGGAAACTGAGGTGCATTTTGTGAAGCGACAGCCTAAATCAGTAATTCAGCACTCTCAGAGGTGTAAGTTCTCGCAACGTTCGCAGCTTCATTAGTCACCTTGTGTAAAGCTTTGATTCGAGCTGTAGCTGAGTGCAATCATTTCCTGTAGACATGCTACTTGACCAACCTTACAATCTCATGCAATTCTACCACAATGGCAAGTTTAGCCTTCTACCAGACATATTAGAACAAGGGGTATCCTAAGTGGAGGCACACGTTAAGGCAGGTGATTGGCATGGAGAGAATGATAGGGAATTGTTTCAATCATTGCATGTTTGCAAACCATCTTTGGTTCCGTTTCGTCACTTTTATAGGAAATGTCGCACAAAATTAGGATCATGAAGTCACTATTTTTCACACCACACCCAACCAAACGTAGCTAAATGCACCAAGAGCAGGGTGATTGTGCTTTCAAGTCCTACGCTCATCACTGCTAGATCAGACAGACGAATGCTGAGGTTAAGAAGAGAAGTTAGAAGTTACAGAAGAAGGCGTCTGCTGCAGTTGGCTTGATCGGGTAGGACGCGCGATGGAGGACTCCAAGTTCACGGTTTATGAGTTCTGCACGAAAGAGGTTATTAACAAGTAAAATGACATTAGCCTCGAAGAGTTTCAAGATGACAACATGACATGGAGTAATGCTGACGTCTCTAAGTTCACAGTAAGCACGTACAGTCCGGACTAGTACTTGAGTAGTATTGAAGAGTAAGCGATAATGCTAAGCTGAGTGATTTTCAAATTTTGCCACGCAAAGGACATAAAATTGTTTTAGTAAGTCGTTTTCTATCAAAGCAGGCATCTTTAGGAATTGAGATTGCCTCAATTGCTTGTAGGAGGTTGGTGAACTTAGTTTTGTAAAAAACTTGTTCCTTGACATGAACTCTGTTGAATTGTGCACAGTGGTGCGATGGTGGCACGGCAAAGGAAAGAGGAGGGAATTTAAAAAAAGCACCAGTTTTATAGCGTATCCTATGCATCTGTCTGCTGCCACATAATAGACGTATTTGTTTTGTGCAAATCCTGCACCGTGTCGCCGCCCACCTTTATTTTGTACCCACTTCTCAGCTAGAGGAGAGTGGATGGTCGCAGCAAACACTTGGCCATCCACCAAGAGAGATTGGGAGGGACTCAACGTGTTCTGTTCAAAATGGAACTGACTGCAACACAAGTCATGCTACCTTCTAGACTTGCAACCAAGTGACCGTTTCATCGAGGTAATTGCGTCACGCTTCAGTTCACACTAGTGGTTCAGTCGACCGTTGCAAAGATAAGCGGTTCTTAAGGAACCCTTGGAGGTTGTTTTGTGGTCAGCGACTAAAAATTACAGTGACGTATCATCCCATCAACAGTCGCAAGTGCAGAAGCGGCAGATGGCTGGTTGCCCTGTCATCAGTGTGATGCTATCACTGCTTCCTTCCACTTCATCGTGAGCATTTGCCGCCAAAGCCCCGATCTTTATTCTAATCACCTTCAGAATGTGAGGCAAAGACCTACACACCACCAAGATTTCGTAAGAGCCTTTGAACCTGCCCTACTCAATCCAGTAAAGCTGCTGGATTTGAAGTGATCACGCGTGTCAAAATTCACTTCCTCAGCTCCTTGGCTCTGACTGTGGTGAATAAGGCCTGATACACAATTGACGGTATAGGCTCATTCCAATTTGCCTAGCCAACTTTATCACATTTT
Source organism: Taenia multiceps (assembly GCA_001923025.3). Taxonomy (NCBI): domain Eukaryota; kingdom Metazoa; phylum Platyhelminthes; class Cestoda; order Cyclophyllidea; family Taeniidae; genus Taenia; species Taenia multiceps. The sequence goes on from CM010315.2 coordinate 7,984,137, forward strand.
TCAGAAATTATTGCATGCGACTTTTCTTGATAGCCTTCACTGTACGAACTGACTCGATTTTCCCTTATTCAATAACCACAAATGTGTGTCTAAATGCCTGCCTCCATTAACCACAATGTAACATCAGCCTCTACAATGAGACTACAATCATACCTACGTGGTTTTGTTGGGGTGCATGCCTCTGATTTGAAGGACGCAAATGGAGTGAGGAGGGGGGCTACCTCCAAAGTGGATGCAACTGGATGTCGTGAAATGCAATGCAGCATTTGTTTAAAGTTGTGGCTTAAAAAGACCCATTTTATGCTTCTTTTAAGGGCACAAAATAATACAACGATTCAGAGAGGCAGGTCATTCCACTTACTCTTCTTTATTGACCGCTTTCCAATCATCAACGTGGACAATAATCGCCACCCCTAGAAGCTTACCAGGATTCTGCTCGCTGCCGGAAATCCAAGAATATTTTGTCGCGTGTGTTGTGCGAACCATTTAAGCCATGGCGGTGGTATGCCACCGTGGTGAGCAGTCAAGATAATGTGGTCGAGGTGCTTACTGACTTCCATTTTTATTCCCTGCGTGCCAGTTACTCTCCACTTGCAGTAACATTACTCTTTTGCTCTGCCTTGTTTGTGAATGACGCTTCTGTGTGAGTTGTGTGCTGCAGTCACAGCAAATAGCACAAAAATTTTGCTTTTTACTTGCAAACATGACAAATTACTTGACAATGCACTAACGCTCATACCACACCATCCAAACCTTTGTACTAGGCGCCAATTGGAAAGCGTCGATTAAATGAGCTTCGTGGGCCTGTAGAGAGTCAGTGCCAACCACATGTCACTTTATCTACTCCTAGGCTTCTACAGCCAACTTCCGAATTTTTAATGTGTGTTCACTATGTGTCTATTCGCTTTGAGCAATGGACCGCGCAGAGACACTTTAAAAACCTTTCGAGATGGCACAGTCCATGGAACCAGCCAATATAGCACTTGCATTCTAGTCACCCCTGCATTTTTAATTCCTTGAAGGATCTTGACTTATCATCGCGACCGCCTTTACCTGAGCCTACCTTATTTCTCGTCGACCATGTGTGAGGTCCTTCTCAAAGCTCTCTGACAATGAGGAGTATACTGTAACAGGTCGTCATCTTCGCAATGACCATCTCGAATACTTTTTAAACCAGCCCATTCCTGATGCATCAAGGTGCTGGCAGGTGTTTTTAATTATTATTATTATTACTTATTAATCCAAACGCATTGCCTAAAGAGAATTTACAAATTAATAAACCTGACTGCAATGGTGTGCAATTCGTAGTAATTTTAGACGCGATTATGTCATTAAAAACATTTTGCATATAGTATTTTGTTAAATTCATTCCGCCAACCGGCAAAGCTTGCGCACGTATGTAAACAGAGATAAATTCTGGTAATATCACGTTCTGATCAAATCATTTGGTGTCCACACACGTGACTTTTGAATTTGGTTAAGACACAGATGTCTATCCCATCACAGTTGTCCATGTTTAAAATTTGAGGCAACAAACAGTGAGCCGAGCCCACGCTTTGAATCATCAATGCTGTGTTTGAGACCATTCCAATGCGAAACTTACCACTCACAACCATTCTTTACCCAACACTCACAAGCACAAAGCGTCAGCGCGCATGGAGGTTGGAAAAGTGTAAGTCGGTCTGATATCCCTCAAAGTCGGCGGCCACATCTGTTGGAGGCAATAGCAAATCCCATAAGTTTCGAACGTCAAATTGAGAATGAGGAATAATTAGCAGTCCATAGAGAGGAAGTAGAGAGCGTTTACCGAAACATGAAATCATTTGCATAGAAACTATTGTGACGGGAAGTAATTAGCACAGTAATCCTGCCAACTTTGGACTTTTGGAAGCAATGAAGAATGCGTAATTACACTCAGGCACTCAGCACCACAGGCGCATCTCATCCTACTCTCTTCCAAACGGTCCTCTCCCCTTCACTCCTATTGACAAATGAAAGCTTTCGCAGGTAGAGATTAGATATAAGTACTATTTTCATCGCTTCAGCAATAGTTGGTTGGTTAGTTAAATAATGGGTTGAAACGAATATCAAACGTGGAGCCTCGTCTCATAAGGCCTCACAACTGCTGCATCCAGTATGCCAGTAGTTCTGGTCAATGAGGTCTACAAATTGAAAAGGAAATTAAATTAATGCTTAGCAAACTATGTCACGCGAAGTCGCGTAATTTTTTCAACCAAATATCGCATCAATTGGGAAGAGTGCCAAATAGGTTATATGATAGTACGAGAATGGGCGGCATGAAAACGATGGAAGAAAAAGAGAGAGAAATGCAGTAGGCGAGACGGTGGCGCGTTATCTATCAGTAGTGTTGGATAGCAGTATATTGCCTCATTGAATTCACAAATGCTGTGTTGAGAGCCTGTCACCAGTTGCAGAGGATGGCTTGGTGCATACTGTGTGCAAACGCAGCAGTGTCGCCACCAGAACTAAGCGACTGGAAATTTCGAGATTGCTCTTCAAAGCAGCTCAGTTACCTAAAATTACATATTGCATATGGTGTCGCGCCGTCGGCACTTACTTATGTGGTTTGGCATACAAATCTCTATAACATGTAAAATGGTTTAGCCAACACCTGTCGAAGTGTAGGTCTGCCAACCAGACTTGATTTATGGCAGGGGTTATAAATCTAACCTGGCATATTTTGCACGGCATGATGGTAAGTGAATATTATAGCACTGGCATGAGCTATTTCAACGCAAGCCATATAGATAGCCATCTTGAATAAATATACAGCTAAGGACAGAATAGGGGAAGTGCGACGCCTTGAGTGTGGACTCGATGAAGTGAAGTTACTTTGTTATGATAATTGTTAGTGCACCTCATGGCTGCATACGGATAAAATTTTAAATGAATCCCATTTCTGAAGCCTAATTCTCATGGGCTGATAACCAATCAAGCAAGCGTTAAAGGTAAAATCCATGGTCGTGGGCGTATGTGCAAAGGCGAATTGTGGTGCAATCCGACGCGACACCACGCGTATGCAATGTATGGAATTGCAAAACATCGGACAGAAGGGGCAGATGAATTCACAGATGGACTTGATCGAAATAGGAAAAATTGGCCTTTAACCGTGATTAGGTTCAAATGGCGCCATCATACAGAAGGCTATGAACCACTGGTGCAGGACAAATTGCATGACATAGGCGCATTCGCAAGTGACGCTGCTGCTGTGCTTATAGCACTTGTGGAAGGCTCGTCAGTGCAAAGCGTGTAAATGATTTCTTCTTTTCTTAGCTAGTACCACTTCAACAAGTGCATTTAGCGAATTGTGTATGCTCAACCACATTTCTTTGCTCTCAAATAAGTTAAAGGCTGAAGTGAAACGCTTGAGCATTAATTTATTTTTTATTGTGCCGAGCCGCTTTGGCAGCATAACCGGTTTCAGCCTTGTCAGTGAGTATCATGCAGAGCAGCAAAGTAGCAGAACAATGGTTGCAGAATCAGCTCTAGTGAGGAGAATCGCGAAATGCGCCACGCAGCAGAGCGAAATAGGTAAAGGCAGAGACAGCGAATGGGAAAGCGTTGGTATACTAGAGATTGCTATCAATTAGATGGAAAATGGCACTAATGCATGAGCAAAAGGACATTCGCTTAGTGCACTTCAGGTGGTTTCATAGGATCACCTCGGAATTGTGGTGTTTATCAGAAAACGATATCCTGAAATCGATTAAGGTAGTGTGACCATCTCGAAGTACACATTGGCGGTTGTGGAGAGCAGTGCTTCATTGTCTGAGGTCGAACTGTGCTTTCTGTAGCACACACACTGCAAACTTGATCACATTCTACGGCAATTATTGCATACGAATTTTCTTGCATAGCTTTGAGTGGGCAAATTGTCCTGGTTTGTCTTTATTGAATAACCAGAATTATGCCTAAATGTCTGCCACCATCAACCACAACATAGCATCAGTCTCTATCAATGGGACTGCCATCATGCCTACGTGGTTCCCTTGTGGTGCATGCTTTCGGTTTGAAGGGCGTGAATGGGGTGAGGAGAGAGGCTACCCCTAAAGTAGATGCAGCTGGATGCCGTGAAATGCAGTGCATTATTTTGTTTGAAGTTGTGGCTTTGATAAACCCATCCCAAGCTTCTCTAAACGGCACAAATCTTTTACAGCACTTCAGGCGGGCAGGGCGTCTCACCCATTCCTCTTTCGCGATTTCGCTCCAATCATAAACGTGGTTGATGATTGCCAACTCCAGAAGCATAGGATAGGTTCTGCTTGTTGTTTTGCTGCGTGTGTTGTGTGAAGCATCCAAGTCATGGCAATGGATAAGTCACCGTGGCATGCAGCCAAGATAATGTGGCTGAGGTGCTTACCAACTTTCGGTTTTATTTCCTGCGTGCTAATTGCTCACGCGTTCGACCTCAACCTTTAACTCATTTGGCAGTATTGAGATGTGGCTGTGTACAAATAGGTGGCTAAATATGTTCATTGGAGCAGTACCAGCGAAAATGGAAGAAAGAACAAGTCAACAATACCATTTGCGCTGCACTGCTCAATTGTAATTGCTAATGCCCAAGTAAACAGCATCCCAGACAAAAAATTTATAGCTTGCACTTTGGAAGAGCCCACGTTCGTTGCTGCTTTCAGGAGCGATCCCAAAATTGCCAGTCGCTTAGTTCCAGTGGTGGTGCCATCCTCCACAACTGGTGACAAGAACTATGCACAGCATTTCTGAATTCGATGAGTCAACGTGGTCCTGCCAAATGTTACTGAGAGACACGCTTCACTAGGCAAATTAGCATTATCGGTTACTTTCCTCTACCACTCAAGCATTCGTCTGGACTGCACATGGCCACTGTGAATTTGGAGGAGTCAGCATTTCTCCATTTCAATCAGTGACCCTGAGATTCTTCGAGTCTAGTGTCGCTTCGCCTGTTTATAGCATGCAATGGGTTATAATCGAGTAGCAGAAGAGAGCCATACAGACGAGCACATAGTCAGGTAGGCGTAAATATAATTAGGGCAGGGTGAAAGAGGTACTAATATAGAAATCAAATCGTGGCGTAAGAGTCCATCTTCTTCGCCTACAATGTGGTTGCGAATGCGGATTTTGCCCAAGTACTGGTAGAGCGTGCATGATCCAAAGTCTATAAGGTGGGATGAGTATAAGGGCATCTGAACTTAACAATGTGGTTTGATTAAATCTTTAATCTGCTAGACATGGAAATGCTGTCATCAGGGGTTAGCTCCACCTCGTGGATTTGCCCTCCCTCTAGAACCGGCAAAACCCTACCATCCATGCCAACATAACGGCACTTCCTTCCTGTTAAACAGAAAAATGAAGAATTTTCCTTCATTCGAAGTCAGTGGATTGCTATGAAACTGAAGCCCACAGAGATGCAGACAAATGACTTCACGCACGCACACCGCTTGGTTTCGTACCACATGCAAAAAGTCAGTAGCAAACATACCTACAGCTGATTGGCTTACTAAAAACACGCACCGCTACAGTAGATGAATTGGGTTGGTGTACTTGCAGCGCATACTTCACTACATTATTCTGTCTTGCCAATGGTGGGCCCATGCAATCACCTCGCTTTATTTCTAGAGGAACTTAGTCAGTGGTTGATGGGGAACTTCCCCCTTAAGTATGTGACGAAGCCACGTCATATGAAGCTAAACACATTTTCTTGCAACCCCTTCCAGCTATAATACGCGTTCCTTGCAAAAGCCGCATTCTTTTGGGGCTTGGATTGTATCAAAACCAGCCTAAGGATTAACGGATCACCCACCTTCGTGCTATGCAAAGGTAGTGGTCTCAGTCTCTTTATTCTTGTCTACCACCTTGACAACATGCCTGGAGGCGATGCGTGATATTACTCCTGTGAAATTATTTGTGGTCCGCAATGTCCTCATGCCACGCTCATTGTGCACATTGACCTCAAACCCGAGAACGTGCTCCTCTCAGACTCAGGCCATTTCCTCATCACTGACTTTGGTAGGTCATGTGAGATGTCAGAGGAAAAGAAGCCTTTAGAAGCATACATCCTTTGCATAGGTCATGGCACACGAGATGGCCAATGAGTAGGGTTTGCTGCAAAGGCATATGCGCGGAGTCTAGCCCTTCTGATGGCCGGCATTGCGACCAAACCAGTATGAATTGATGCCAGAAGAGAAGCAATAAAATTGCGGTTACTGGAGGATAAAAGGGTGATAAAGCTCTCAAAGTCGCTGCGGGTCTTTTTTCGGTCCTGCCTCATGCACAATTTTAAAATGCGCTCAGATATTGCAGGAGTCAAGAAACAAGGTATCTTCAAGTACCCTGCAATCACTTCACTTTCCCTCTCAAATAACATCTAAAGTCACTTCAAAAGACACCGTGGGTGGTCGACGTGATCCCTTGCTTCTCGAGGCTGCATACTGCAAGGACTTGTCACCAATGGATCGCAATCGGCACTGCACATTCACTGAAGACGGTGACCATCTAGTGGTGGCAGTGTCACCTGATTAAAGGCGCTAGCGAAATACAAACTGACACCCAATAAGATCAAGAAGGTTATAGCAGAATTTGGTGCCATAAATTTCTCTCCTATATACCTGTGGCAATGATGGCCAAGTACATTAGTTGTCTATTACCTTGAGAAGAGTAAATGGAGCCTCGCTCGCATCACCTTAACTGAGTGATTGGAAACCATTCTCCCACACACCACACGATGATCCTTCTCTCTGCTATAATCTTCAGTATTTGTGGATGGATCTACTAATTACAGCCCAACTAGGCATTGCTTATTTTGTCAAATTTATATCTCTTACAAATTTCTTCTACATTCTTCAACACGTGTTTCCTGCACCTTCCAGTCTACAGAAGTCTAATAAACCATGTCAAAGACGTTTAGCGACAATGATGCGCATGATTGTGCCTAAATTTGTCCAAGTGTCGATGTGTAGGATTTAAACGTAACCGCTTGATACGCGCATACAAAAATGCATTTTGCGAACACCAATACAGCTCTTCGAGAGTCGTCCAAGGATAAAAGTCGACAATAATGAGTAAGAAAAATATGACCGGCGTGCGGAAAGGGATCAAACCACTAGCGTGATCTAGAGGTCAGCCTATCCGACGAAGGTACAATGAACATCTAAGTAACGTTAGACGGTATCGAGAGTTAGGCATGCAACAAACGTACAATTATTTGTGCCAAGTATATTATTAGTGTTAAATCGAAGTGAAATGGTGTTTATTTTAAATATAAACGACAAGCCGAATCCTTAATGCTCCACAGGCAACACCTCCTTAATTCATGTAAGTGTTCTAGAACCCTGCATATTATTCATATAGGCCACGTTTTCAGCTCTTCCTTCACTCCATTCTCCACCACCGTGCCCATGTCTAATAAGAGAAAGTTTATTTTTCTGAGACACCTTTATCTTTTATGCAAGAAGAGGCTCGAAGGCATTTTAATAGAGAGATGTAGGGTGACCCCTGTGGGCGTCGATCGCAATACCCATGTTCTTTAAATGTGCTTTGTGGACAAGAGAACAATCTAAACCTGGTTGCAGATAAACGCGGTCACCCTCCAGAGTCTGAGGCGCTCTCGTGGCAAATGTTTTTGTTCTCCCACTACGAGCCTCCCTGCGGTTGCAATAAAGATGCCTGAAAACACCTCAAATCAATTCTGGGAATCTAGCGAGTTGTAACGTTTAGATACCTATTCACACTAAGACTTTCATGGATGGCTTTCCTTTTACTATCATCTCTCCTCCTGCTGAGAGTAGTTTTGTAGCGAGAAAATCGGTGCGTAACTTGCTGCACGGGTTTGGCTAAGCTTGAGATTGTACCATTGACTTAGCAGCAACCAAGTCAAGGAGGCATCTGCATGGACACCTCGCTCTCTTGCCGGAAACTTGCATAAATGGATGAGATCCAGCGTCTCACGGCATGACAGAGTCAAATGTAGACGTGTTGGGTTGGCTGGCGATTAAACGTCTGGTACCGCGGTGTCAGGCAGAGTTTGTGACGCTTCCTCATCGCGACCTCAATTAACTGATTGAGATCGTTAGTCCCCATGACATGGAGCCTCGCTGCGATACTTGGTGATCGGACTATGGCCCTGAACTCGGCCGCCACCCAATCTGTCTCTCTGTCTAATGTTGCACTTCTAAGGGTTCATTCTGCCTAGGGTCGCTGATCCCTAGCGTGCTTTTTGTCAACCTCGCCAGGTTTTTGATCACAATGAAGAAGTTATCTCACCAGCAACTGATCTCGCTGGTTAGTGACGAGTTGAGCTAGCGTCTCTCAGCATTGTTCAATGTCGGTGTCAAAATAGACCCCTGCATCTATTGCGGCTGAGAATAACCCCTGGGAAAGCGCGCAGAGGATCAGCGAAATCGTTTGTTGGTAGGGATAGAAGTGGATGTCAAGCCTAACGGTTATAATCCAGTGTCCAAATTTCATTCATTCCTTGATGAGGCAAAGGTCCGCCGACATGGCTACCGGTGTGCGCAATTCTTTCCTTTTCTTCTCATCTTTTCGAATATTACTGTTACGTGAAGGAGGATATTTGCAGACACCTTTTGTAATCTCCAGAAGGATGCGCGCTAGAAGAACCGAAGCATTCACAATGAGAGCATCTCGGACTATGAAGAGAGACCATATTCGTCTACGAGCAGGTTTGAATTATCCTTCCGTTTCTGACCTAAAAAGTACATTTGGATTTCATAGATATTACACTGAGAGACTCACATTAAATCCTGCATTTAGCATGAAAATACGAATTGTAGGCAATTCATTACAAGGATTGGCGTCAAAGGTAGCAGTATATATGCAAAGCGGCACAATTTCCTCACTGTGCATGCCATTACGAACTTCGGTTCTGCATAGTATACCCCTAGACACGATATAACCTGGCTTGAAGCACTTCAGTATGGAGAAGCAAGCACAATGGAGGACAATCACTAATGCAATGCGGAAAATAGGATGTTATAAGGATGCCTAGTTGGCGTGATATGATGCTCTACCATAGCTTGATCCATAGTAGACCGCACTCACAAATGCAATTTCATCCTATTTTGGCTCCGCGCAGGTGATTATGTTCACCGTTGTCTTCGAAATCTTCTCCGCGCTCAAGCTAGACATCATCACTTGACAGGATCGTCCTATGCTAACCAAGAGCAACCTCCTTGAAATGCGTTCTTGAGACGGAAATTTTCGAAAGTGCTCTTTAAATAGTGGATAGATGAGGGATGCTCAAGGACTGCTCAGCGGCTCGTTAATTACCGTGAGCGTTATTGACTTTTACTCGGATTCATTTTTAGGCTATTACGTAAATAATTTTCATCGAAAACCAGCACATGAGCTCTGTTTAAGTAAGAATAAAATCATATGGGGAATTGACGAAAGAGCGTACCATCGGTCATGTAAACCGAGGTCTGGAAATGGTTTCTTGTGTTCCTCCAGTAAGAGGAAACGAGGCATAATTAATAGTTCTCGTTCACTGACCAGATCAATGGGAGTGTTAGCATTGCGGGCACTTAAGTGACGTGTATCGAGTTTTGGTGACTTCCACGTCGTGCCTTGCCGAGACTAAGCTGGGCTCAGCTATTTACTCCTCCTTTTAAAAGTTAATGGTTTGCTTATCAGGGGTGGTCTTTTAATGTCGACATTATAAAAAAAGCACAACTCAATCGTCATAATAATTAATAAATGCGTAGAGGTTACACCGCAAGGCTTTTGAAATTTCCTTTGTCACGTCAAGAGACACGTACCTTTTTGTCAACTACTCTACATTTCAAGTAATCCAACTTGGTCATTATGTGGCAATTCAGCAGTTAGAGTTGACAATTAAGCAGAGGTGCTGGGCAAGTGTCTCCAAGGTAGGTTGACGGTAGATGCATGGTGCTGAATTGCAAGCGTTTTTAATCTCGACCGTACAGTCAACCGCAAGTGGCATAATGATTTTTAAGCCTATTCTATTTGATTAATTTTTGAAGCATTTAGTAAACAGGCGAATGAGCAGTCAGGTGAATGGTTGGATTCATGATTGGGTGGTTAAATGAACAACTCATTTTTAATGCCAGTCTTATGCTTCTAAGCGGCCATAATTTTGCATGCCTCTTAAAACCCCTCCAAGCCAAGTCAGTGTAATGATCTTAGGAGTAAGAAGGTGAATTACTAATGTAGGAATCAATTTTGTATGGAAGGCGATGGGGATGAATGACCCGAATGATTCAATGATTTTGCCATGATATAGCAACCACTTCCACCGTTCGGCATCCCATCCTTGCGAATCCGAGGATGGTTGAAACAAAATGGGAGCATCAGAGGAATTGGGACAGAAATCTGCTGTAGACCTGGCAAACTATCATTGCTTAAATTGAAGTGCAAGTTTGACTTAATTTCTTTAGGAAACTGACCAATTAAACAAATTTTTCAAACGTGGTGACAATGAAGGCCCAACCGAATGCCTAGCAGAAGTGGAGGGAATTAAGAGAACGGTTATGCCGCAAACTTTCTCATTTTGGACAAACCGCAACATACCGTACACAACCGATCCGTAAACGAATATAAACCCTACAGCATCACACACCATAAACACCATCGTTGTCTAATGGCGTAGGGCTCTTGAAGGGGAAAAATCCATCCTTCATTTCCGATTCACCTCAGAGTAGTGAAAGGAGTACCCTCATCAATGCTCTCATTAAGAAATCTTAATGCTTCAGATTGTCCCAACATTCGATAGTGACACTTCTAGGCTATCCCGTGTGTGCATGGAGCAACGGAATAGTTGCCTGTGTCAAAGTGACCAACTCCTTCAGTTAACTAGTCAAAGTCAAATCCGAGAGGCGCTAAGGGCTCCACGTTTTCCGAAACGCCGAAAACCTACTAGGTGATTAGCTTTGACATCCTCACATTGTGCCTCCTCACACTACACTTCTAGATCAAGTGAACCATTATCTATACTGTTTACTTCCAAACGATTCGTTCATTCTGTAAGCCGAGAACTATCTAAAGGGGCATCCACGCAGTTCCTCTTTAATGCAACCAAGCCTACGGTAAATTTTATGGCTTCCCTCGGCCTTTTTCACAGGGTTAAGGTCGTTTCTCCGTCCACATGCCTACGATCATCACAATAAAAATGGCATAATAGGAAAGACATCACTGGAAGTCTATGGAGGTTAAAAGCACATGCAGACAAATTTATTACGCCTATATTTGACTCCTGTGGCGATGTATGTTGCCGAAGAATTCTTTTTCACTTACCAAGGTAACGAAGGCTAATGGTTGTTTTGCCATTAAGAGGGGAAGTGGTGACATCTGCGGCACCCTTCTTGGGTCGCAGCCATGCCCACAAAATGGGGGGCTATCTAGGGTATACAACTAACCCACATTGCCAGTACCAAGTTGCTGAGTAACAAAACGGCACAAATGAGAGAAACAGACCGTAATAAAGGCAAATGGAATTCAAAATAGCAAGATGCAAGCTAACGACCCCATTGCTGCATTGCCATTAGCAACGAAACCTTCTCATCATTTCCTTCTTTTGCTAGACCCTTTCTACTAGTCGCAGCCAACTTTCTTTAATCATTTTTTCCATCTGATCTAGCTTTTCTTGCATGGCTTAGTATGTTTTGATTTCCAATTCGGGTTTTAAAACGTTGGACGGCAATTTCATCGACCATCAGTCACATGCATTGAAATGCTCTTTTCAAAAGTGATGCTGGTAAAAGCCTAAGTATACAGTGGTATTATTGGTTTTGTAGTTTGTATTCGATGGCATGGAGATGGTCCTCTTCAGACGTCAATTTGCTTAATTGCTCGATTTAAATGGCCTAACTGAAGGTCTCTTGTGTAGAAGGAGCAGTGGGCGCCTCTACGAATAAGTACGCCAAGAAGAGAAGGCAATGCCATTGAAAGCCTCCAGGCCTAATGAGTACTAAGCACAACTGACCTGTTAAAAAGTGTTGCGCGTGCCAAACAAAAGCTGCGACATCGTTCTTCTGAAGGTTGTATGGCATTATTCTGTTAGGACGTACTTACTAAAAGAAATCTTCGGCTCATCAAACCCGGCTATGAAAGAATAAATAAACTCTCCGAGACCATGTAAATGAAGGGTGATGGAGCAGGAGACGGGGATGTCGATGCTCTTATCGCGAGTACGCGCTTAGAGAAATGAGCCCCCTGCGAAACACCCTCTGGTCTTAAGTTGCGACAAATGAACAAATTGCACTTAATAATGCTATTCCACACAGATCATTGATTAGACGCAAACATTTGGAACAAAAATGTGCAAATGGGATTATTTTTGCCAAGAGTTGCGAAAGCCGTTCTACTGCTTGGCTCAGACGTACAAAACGCATTCTCCTTCCAAAGGCTTATGAACTGCCTTTTAGCAACGACGGAGCTAAGTATTGACCTCTCATATGTCGCTCAAGTGACAACAGTGAATTGTCAATTTAATTTCTGTTATATTCTGCTGTGGCACCTCAACTAATGCATCATGCTTAGGATCGTGCATGGAGGTTGTTTAACTTGACAAAACTATAATCAAGCTACGCCTCAGAACTTTATTGTACGCAAGTAATAAAGACAGTTCTCGACATATAGTCTTTTGCATAACTTGTAGTCGTAGTTGCCGGTCTGGCAGGAATTAAATAAACAAATCGTAGAGCTGTTCGTGATTGCACAAGTGATTACTGTAGTTACGTTAGCCAAGTATGTGATTCTAGGTTTCGGCTGTCTGTTTGTTATATAATCCATGTGCCAAGTCAGCATAAATTGAAATACAGTGCGTCTTTGACTGGACCAGCGATTCTGCAAAGCCATGCACCGTCTAAAAATACGACCTAAGCAGTTGTGTTTGCACTGCTTCTAAAAAGGCGAATAGGTGTAAAACGAGCAGTTAATCACAAGTCCGCATTGTCGTACCACACTTCATTGACATCTCTCGTGTAATTGTGCAGAGATGTCCTGGATTTCAACGGCCAACTTGGCTTCTAGTGCAAATTTCACTCGCAATCTGGCAAAAGGCTAGAAGTTACACTTGACTGGAGTAGAGACCTCGTCCATATGATGCATACTGCGCTCAATGGAAGTAAAATTTGACAGCGAATTAATTTTGAAAACAGATGCACTGTACACCAGGGGTGAACGGGTTCAAGCCACGCGTCGATAAATCCGCTTTCCGTTGGCTATGCCAGCAGTTCCTATGCATCGTTTTTCATTAACTATTTCGAAAGGTTATGCAGATGTCAAAATCACCCAGGTAGTTCTGTTGTCACGATACAAAGTCTCTTCGTTATTTCCTATGCACACCTATCATAAACACAGAACTAAAGTTAGCTCTTACATGTCATATTTGTCGAAAACTGTAGGACAGCTCACTGAGAAGATGTAATCACTGAAAGATGAAGCTTATATCTTGAAATCAAGAGCATGTCATTCATGTGCGTACGCGGTGGCAACCGCGATAGCATTGAACAAAGTTTCAATTAATGAATTAAGTGTTAAAAAATCTGTTAAACAAAGAGAACTGAACCGATGCGCTTTGCTGAAACCAATTTTGTGGCTAAATCTGTTCAGTCAAAGGATGAAGAAAAAGGGAAGGAGTAGGCGTAAAAATCGAATTGAAAATGAAATGGAAATAATTCCCAAAATTCATTCCATCTATACATCCAACTCTATTACACTAACTAACTTATTTCTGTGTGACTCACAGTCGCTTTTTGCCTCAACGTCCTTTAACTAAGTTCACTCACGTTTTTCAATGCAATGGCGTAATATCTAAGTTATGCGTTTAAAGAAACTGAATAAAAGTTTGGGTTGAGGCATGTGCTCGATTGCTGCATTCCATGCTCTGTGCTTACTTGCCTAAGAGATTAAAGGGCAGATGCTTTAGAGAATTAGTCCGATCATACGCTATCCAAATCACTCAGAAACATTTATTTAGCACGTTTAAGCAGCCTTACCTTCCAGTAGTTGTCAGTATACTCAGGCCATGCAAAGGAAGGCATGGTACTTAGTGCTCTTCACAAGTCGTCAGTACATGTCTTATTCCTGTGCATGCACACTCGGATGCATACGCTCATGAGCACGATAATGTTAGGCATAGGCAGTTAGATAAACAAGTTACAATTGTTACTGCCCTACATGACCGCGTGTGGCTAAAAATTCAAAATATCCGCATTTTGGGAGGATTATCATCCAAACAGGAGGTTAGATTAAAGTCACTGATCGTGGGCTCACATGCAAGGTGAACTGTGGTGCATACCGACACGTCGCCACACATATGGAATGTATGGAATTGCAAAACTGCGGAAAGAAAAAGGCAGATGGGTTGAAGCGAGTAAGGGAGGGATAGGAATGTGTGGATGATTAAAATGCAAGATATTGGGCCTGTAGCGACGTTCTGGTCACAGACAACATCATACACAAGGTAGTTGAATGTATTGAATCCACCAGGCAGGGCAGCCTTTACAATACGGACACAATCGCAAGTGATGCTAATGCAGTGTTTTTAGCACTTTCGGTGGGTACATCATCACAAAGTGTGTGTGCGATCCCCTCTTTTCTGTCCAGCCAGTATCCTCTTAACAGACGCATCTGGCCACGTGCTTGTCCTTAGCTACACCTTGGTGGTCCCACATTTACGCTAAAGGTGGAGGTTAAACTCGTCAGCATTAGTTCTATTTCTTTCTACCGAGTCGCCTCATAGACATCGCTACTTATTCGCTTGTCAGTGAGTGGCCTGCAGCGCAGTAAAAGAGCGCAGGAATAGGTTATGGAATGTCGATAAATGAGCGGGACTGAGAAACGCGTCACTTTGTAGAGCGATTTACTACACCGGTGCACAGGCAAGCAGTGAAAGATTGACGATCAATTAGCGATTAATGCCAGTTGAGAAGAAGAAAGACACAAACGGGTGAGAGCAAGAATCCTCGTTTGATGCGATTCGTGTGAGTTCATGTGCTGACCACCTGGGCGCCATGTCCAGTAAAACGCGAAATTTCGTCCCTGATGAAAGCTACGTGAACGCTTTCTTATCTGTAGGTGAAGTGTGCTTGTTGTAACACCAGGTGGGTGTTAACGAAGCTTATACTCTAAGTGACTTAAAAGCAGCTGGAAAAATATAACAGGAAAAGGAAATAGTAGAATATGTAGTTTGTTAAAAGGCTTGAAATCTTTTAGCAGACGGACGCCAGCGGTGGTCTTGCATAGATGCCTGTGGGTGTGATGCCTCACTGGGGTTGTGCTACGTCAATCTGGGTTAGTACACCTGTCTAAGTAAATTCGAAAGTGGAACACTCGGAATCGCTGGCACATCTTGCTACACTTTATTCATCTGGACCTTGCTTTAGGCATCCCCGCTACTCTTTATTCCTCTGCACCTATTTACGCTAGCAGGACAGGGGTTAAACACTAAACCCAAGGCTTCGCCATCCACTTTAGCTCTATGCTAAATCCCGGGAGAAGCCTTTGTAGTACGATGAGTAGGTTTATATCAAGGGCCATTCAAAATACATGATGACATAGCTAACGCCATCCAGTCAGACGCAGCTTAACAAATTTTTTTAGGCATGGCAGTGGTCAGACACTTTAAACACCACCTAATGGCAAAGTGGATCTATCAGCTTGGAGTGTCCGAGTCTGTCTGCATTGATCAAGTACCTACTTTTAAAACCGACTTTTTACCCAACTATGCAGGATCTTCGGAACCTCCATGGAACCTAAAACGATTAGACACCTACAAGGTAAAGGATAGGTAAAAAGGACAAATAGCACCCTCATCAAATCCATTATGATTTTACTGGGGAAGCACAGCCTAAGGATTGGGATTTAAGTCTAAGGCGTGCTATTCCCACATTGCGTGCTTCCATCTACGCGTCATCTGGTGTTTCACTGTTTGAATAGCTAACAGGCCGCAAGTTGAGAGTATCATCCTATAGTTTTTTATCAAACGGGAAAGTAGCAGGTGGTTAGGCATCCACCAGCATAGGTGGTAGCATTTGATTGGCGTGCAAACCATTAGGACTGAAAAAGGGTAAATTTTAGAAAAGCATATTAAAGAGCTTTTTGCAGAATTAAGACATTGTTGATGATTCCTGCAATCACAGACATGACCATAACAAACATTACTAAGGAAGAGTTGCCCTCGGAGTAATTGTGGCCCCTGCTTTCCGTCTTTCTTATAATATTTGGTGGAAAAGGCTACTGATGCAGCACTGGGAAGGGAATGGGACATATCCGTCATTGTTAATTCGTATCTTTACTCAAGTTGCCTAAGCGTTCGTCACCATTTCTCCACTGCGGATAAAGGGATAAAGATGTGAGCAACTGTTGCTTCATTTTACGCCAACTTGCAGTAGGACTGACACTTGTGGATACTTTGAGTGGCATCGTGAAGTGCTTTGGTCCAAATGTGGAACTAATATCACCCACTTAGCGTTTAGCAGGCTGCAATGCAAATCATCATTTTTGTGATATGTTTGAAGACCTCTAGAAAAGCCGCAAGCACGTAAGTTGTGCGCTAGCCTTTTAAGATAACTGCCAAAAATTCACTTCAGATCAGGTAATGGTTGCCGCTTGGCTTGCATTTTATCAAGGCGCTTTTACACTTCCCAATTCGACACGCTTCATTCAACTTTAAGTGGTGCAGCTCTGCGGTTGCCCTTAGCAATCTTGGATCACATTTCATCCTAAGCATGGGCCACTCGTTCGGAGGCCTCAGTAATAAAACTCACGAAAACAATGTGCCTCTTAAATGTGTCAAGAAAAATTGCCTGACTTGCTTAGGTACCGATAAAATATCTGCTGTTCAGCCTTCTTTTCACTTACGCACATCTGTCTTTAAACCAAAAGCCTACCCTGCGGATCAGCATTTGCTTTCTTAGTCTACTCACATAAAGTGTCAGTAAAGGCGTTATTAATGAGCTATTTTGATTTCCAAGGAAGAAGCTGCTATTATTCGAGCTCAAAGACTAGGTGGGCAAATCAATTTTTCGGACATTCCTTTACCCTTCCATGAAAGTATTTCTCTGCCGTAAATACTCCAAACGGTTTGTTAAAAACGATGCCAGCATGGAAGTGAATCCCTTGTACAACGCAGAGGAGATCAGAGGGCATTGGCACGACTTTCTGTCTAAGCCTTTGAAAGGATTACAACTTGGCAGAATCGAGGTGCTCGTGTAGCCTAGCGTAATGGTAGGCGAAGTGTTAACTCATTTCCATTAAAGTCGAATGTCGTGGTGTTTGTAGATAGATTTACGTTAACATCTTTGCAACGTGGAATTCCCTGCTCTGTTCCAAGCTCTAGCGAAAAAATCCTTTCCATGCTAACCTGATCTGTTATAATCTCTGGGATGACTCAGTGGTGCCAAGTGATATAAAGGCGAAAATTTGTGAATCTGACCTCAACCGTTATAAGCAGATGTTTAATGTCATGTCATGTGCTGATTTGTACAAGAATGAGCATCGACTTGCAAAGCTTGCATTGGCCTTTGATCTTTATGAACATGGATCTGTAAGGGGAGTTGTCTTAGCATTTCTGTCTCCGCTTATACTTTACATAGGTTGTGGATGTGACGATTAGGTATGTTATGCGCAACATGATAGTAAGTTAGGGCTATCAGCACGATCATAGGGTATCTCAAGGTCAGCTCTAAGGATAGCTATCTTAAGTAAAGGTACAACAGGGAGTTGAAGATAAAGTTGTAACGCTTGAATGTGGGGCTCATAGAAACAGAGAATGTATGTTGTTGTTGAAGTTGCTTTGTGCTTCATGACCATCTGCAGATAAAGTTATAAAACAGTGACATTTTGGAAGCCTATTACCCATGGGATCATAGCCGTCCAAGCAAAAGGAACAAGTTCAATCACCGACTGTGGGTGAATATACAAATGCGAAATGTGGTGTAATCCGACGCAACGCCGCGCATATGGAATACATGGAATTGCAAAGTGGTGGAAGAAGGCAGATGAACTGTAAGGTGCGGACCATTAAAGCGTCAGATGTTGGGTCGTTGACCACTACTAGATTTATATGGCAACACCATTCAAGGCTGTAAAATCTCGAATGCAGGACAAGTTCTATGATACAGGCGCATTTGCAAGTAGCGCTAATCCAGTGATGACAGTACTTGTAGTAGACGTGTCAGCAACAAACAGCATTGCTTTAATGAACGCAATCAGTTGCTTATTTGGACTTGGCCACATCTTGATGCTCTTGAATAAGTCGAAAGTGTAAGCTAGACTCATGCGCACCATTTAATTTTCCACTGCGTTAGGTCGGCTTGGCAACATCACTAGTTACATCTTTGCCATTGAGCGGCATACAGAGCAGCAAGAGAGCGAACAAAGTGGTTGCGGATTGAGTCCAATTAAACAGGGTTAGAGTAAGTGCTGATTCGTAAAGTGGGTTCTATTAATGACACACAGACATAGTAAACATGACGATTAGTAGGAGTTCAGTGTCATTTGACAGGATGAAAGCCACAAATGCGTAAACCCTCATAAAACCCTCATAAAAGGTGATTCGTGTAAATTTAGATGGTCACGTCTCAATGTGTAGTTGCTTTTGCAAAATGCAAAATTCAGCGCTCGATTTGGTAGTGTGAACGCATCAAAGTGCATATTTTTGGTTGTAGAAAGTGGTGCGTTCCTATCCATAGATTAAATGCGCTAGCTAGCGCTACATGAATATTAAAGAAGCTGAAACTGTAGGAAATTTTTGTGGAGCACCTGGGTAGCACAAACGAAAATGGAGGCAATAGAATATGCAGTTAGTCAGGAGTCGAATGGTGATTAGTATGGAGGTGATGCACGCCGGCGAAAGCCTTGCGTAGATGACCGTGGATGTGACGCGTCACTGAGGTTACGCTACGCTGGTCTGGGTTAGTACGCATGGAAGTGGCGGAAGCAGAACGCTCGGGTTCGCTGGCTCACTTTGTTGCGCTATAATTATCTGCACCTCACTTTAGTTCTTTGTGCTACTCTTTACTCCTTCACACTTTTCCTTGCTCATTTGTGCTATTTCCTGTAGTGCGTCCTTAGCTCATCATGTCACATTCCTTCGCACTGTATTTGATTGCGAATCGTTTTACGCATATGGTACTCTATTGGATTAGGTAGTACCGAAGGAAGAGGCGGTGATGTTGGTGTCAAAAGTGGATGATGTGCTAAAGGTGCTGTCGGCGGCCTCAAGAGAAGATGAATGGATGCAAGCAGGTTGAAGTGTATTTAGTGGAATGCAGCTTTTGAGTTTACATTGCAAACGCATAATTAATGGTTCGAAGACTTACAACACGAACTCTAAAATTGGTACACTTCGATTGATGCGAATGGATTAATTTTGTGGATAGCTGTAAAGGCAATACCAATACCTTATTTCACCTCGCAGGAAGTTAGGCACTGAATGCAAGTGCAAATTGATTGTGATAGAGTATTCCTTGAGCATTGAAGCCATCTGTGATTAATGGTAACATAGGGGAATAGAGAAGGACGGGAGGAACGAAGAGACAGTAACCGTGAATGTGGACGCAATCCATTCTCATGGTGAGGCAAATCACACCTCCAGCAATCTGTGTTAGTAAAGGCAATCAGGGTGATGATGAGGAGAAATGCCTTGGCTCCTTCTATGCATATTGCTCAAATCGTGCTTGCAAAACCACTACTCTCATAGTACTTTGCTTTGGAAAACTAACTTGTAGTGCAACACAAGCACTCATATGGACAAGTGTGCTATGAAGTGTTTCCGTAAAGATGAGTCAAGAGAAAACAAAGACGTTTCGTAGGTAGATCAAGTGTATCCAAACAAAATGCTTTCGATAATCGTTTCTGCCTACACGCACTAGCATCTGGCCACTTTTCACTCTTGATGATCCACTGCGAGATTGCAAACTTTCTCCACAGTTTTTGTGTGCCACCCTCATGAATCGCTACACGAAGTGGCGCATATATCAAACTCTGTTTATTCAACCTCCTCAGGCGATCTGTTCCTCCTCTCCTTCGTAGCTTTGCGTGCAACTCACTTGCAGGTATATAAGCATCACTGATGTTGAGGCGACCCAGTAGAATGGAGAAAGGGTTAGTGCTCACGAGTTCTAATTCCATCTAGGGTGGAAAAAGGACCTAATCGAGTGGTGGCGAAGCACAACCGGATAGTCAAGCGGATAAGTTGAAGCAAATGCTGCTGTAAGCAAAATAGCTAATTGGCCATCCGCGTTGTGGAGACATGTCTACTGGAAGTGCTTAAATCGCTCAATTATTGCCATCTGCCAATGTGCTCTAATGCAGGGAGCCAAGGTGCGAAGTTGGTCCGCAGTGGGACTAGAAGTCCTCAAGCGCATTTCGTAAGGTGCCAACACCCATGAGTAAACGCAGCCATGAGCATGCTTATCACGGCTAGCTTAGAATATTAAGCGCTATAAAGGCAGCAGCTTAAACACTTAAGTCGCATCATAACTGTTCAAAAATTTTGAGTGAGATGCGAAAAGAAATAGCCAGAAGAGATGCATTAATAAAAGCATTGACATTTATTCACAAGGTTTTTAGCTTTACAAACCACTTTGCTATACTTGATGCAATAGAAAGTGTACATTCAAATGCGAATAAAGAAGCTTCGAATTTCGAAGCCTTAATGCCTTTCCACTCTCTTTGATGCTGTCCCCAGTTCTTTCATTTTGGGGCCATCTAAGAAAAGCCGCATGGAATATTTGCTTAAAAATGTAATTAAGCTGGATGGGCAAATGGAATGGGCTTATGCTGTTGATTGTTTATCGGGGCTTATTCACTGCAATTAGAGCCAGGTTCATAGGCTCTTACAATATCCTAGTTGCGTGTAGGTCCTTGCTTGCACAACAGTATCATAAGAAGTAGAACAAATAGAGATGGATGGTCCCTCAGGAAACAGCTGGCACCTTCCTGGTGGCGGGAAACTAAACTTCCAATGAAGAAAACGCATTAATTATCCGTCTAGTGGTTTTTCTTGATTAACTTAACAAAGTGTGTCTAGCACTTGGAGATGAAAATCGAGAAGATCGAACCATACCCGTTGATGTTGTTGGACAGCATTTGCCACACGGATATCTCAAAAAACTCTGTACCAAGTTTGGAAGGAACAAACAAACAAATCTGCCGCTCAAATATCCGCTCTAGCATCATTTCAGAGAAGGCATTTGCACAGAAGTTTGTAGCATTCCAACGGTAATACAGTCCCTAAAAGGAAATCTGTAAAGACGCTTATATGTGCAACGGTCGACTGAAGCATCAAATCCAGTATTTCTAGCGTGTTGTCACGTCGCGTCTATTTGCTTTGACCAATCGTCTACGAAGAGGCCCTTGGGAAGAAATTTTGGGGTGGCATAGTCATTGGAATCTCCCGATGCATCAATTGCATTTCAATCATCGCTATCACTTTCACCTGAATCTAACTTATTTTACAGTGACCACGTGTGAGGTCCTTCTCAAAGTACACTGCAAGACATCGTCACCTGCGCATCTATAAAACAGGAATATTTTTTTTGGAACCACCCCATTTCTGATGTAGCAAGATGACTGACAAGTGAGCAACATACTGTTACTGTGAGTTTCACGACAAAGGAAGAAATTGCTCCATGGAGATTAAGAAATCAATAAAGAGGAATGTAATAGGAGGGTAATTTTGTCATAGTTTTAGGTGTGGTCGCTTTATCAGAAACATATTGCACACAGTATTTTCTTGAATTCATCACTCCGACAAGCCAAACACATGCACCTATGTAAACACGGCTAGATTTTGGAAATGCTACGATCAAATCAAATCATTTGAGGTCTACGCATGTGACCTTTACTTAGAAGGCGGTTAAGACGCAGATGTTCACTTTATCACAGTTGTCCATGTCTAATGCTAAGGTAACAACCAGCTATGTAAGCCTAGGATTTGAATCATCAAATGCTGTGTTCAAGATAGGTTAAGTGCAAAATGCACCGCTCACTGCCAGTCTCTCCTCAGCACTTGCAAGCACACGGCATCAGAGTGCACAGTGGTGGGGAAAGCTGTGAGTCGGTCTGATGTTCCTCAAAGTCGGCTGTCACATCAGTTGGACGCAATTGCAAGTCTCAAAGGTTTTAAACCTGAGGCGATTATAAGGATCGCTTAGTAGGCCATGGAGAGAGGCCAGAGGACGTTTTCTCGAAAGCCTTTGTGCATACTACTGCCCTAATATTCGCTCACAACTTTAACCGTTGCATCATAGATAGAGCTTCATGATGGCAACACCACCATGCTGGCTTAACATGACAGTGCTTGTTGAAACTACTTCCACCTCAGAAAAGCCCTGAATAAATCAGGAACTTACCAACAAACAGCCACCACAACTGCGCATCACGAGCCACACACACAGGCCACTTGATTGCCAACAGACATTAGAGTTACCGAGATTCATCAAGAAGCCTGAGAAGACAGAGAGATGCATGACTTAACCTTTAAGACATGCATATGACTAAAGGCAGGGTCTATCAGCTAGTTCTCGTGCCATTGGTGGCTGCAGCAGTAGCATTAACCGGCAAACTGATTGGTTGGCTATCCGACCAGGAGGCCATTATGTGATTGACCGAGCGAGCGGGTGAGCAAGTGCATGCACGGAAGGCTGACCCACCTACATTTCGCACACGAACACATGCACATGCTCAAATGTACGCCTAAGTTTTCTAAGGCGGCGCACCTTACATAAATACATACACAAGGCCGACTGATAATAACAAATAACGGGGCAACCTGAAGCCCACAAGACTGGGTTGAGCCCTTCCAGCCTAGTCTGACCCAGTCCAACGACATCAGCCTTATTGAGCACAATGGGTCAGCTGCAGCATTAACAAGTGGAAGCGTCAGTAGGACAATCCATTTTGTGAATGCAGTTGGCAGCTGTAGTTCAGCATGCCAATGCGTTACTGTTGGGATCCCATATGCATTTGATGGGATCACGCATTCCAAAAAGGACAGAATTAGCAAGTTGTGTCCCTTTCCCAAGCTGACTTGTGTCATATTGTAGTAGCAAAAGTCGATGTGGACTACTATGTGCCTTCAGTAGCCTTACCTACGTAAATAGCTCTCAAACGCTTGCTAGATTATAGGTTAAAAGCTAATTGAAGAGGTTAGGATTTTGTTTACATGCCAGACTGGTCACAAAATTCCCTCTGTTTTTCCTTCCTATGTGTAGCTCAATTCATTTTTAAGAAATGTATGAAAATTTCTAGTTATGCATACTTAAACTTGCCACCTGTGAGAATATCGCTGCACTGTATTAGGATTATGGGTGCTCCAGGATTTGTCAGAGGTTCAATGACATTCACCACCTGATCTTAGCCAGCTCTTCAAATAAATATGCGCATAATGATCTAATATGCCATCTAAAACTGCCGTATAGTATTATAAATTATTTTTTTGCATCGCTTGCCTATATATCATATGTTTACCGCAGGCAGTGGTCTCGAAATCGCTAAATTGAACGAACCTTGAACCGCTTCGAGCAGATGAGTCTAACTACTGACATGACATTAGTGATCGTTGCAACGCGTGTGTGAAAATGCACCAAAGTGATCCAAACGTACCAAAGAATCTTTGAAACGAAACGCATTGTAGTGTTCCTCTTTCAATGGCCACAAACCCCTGGTTCAGAAGGAGCCTTCATGGGTTGTCAACTGAGTCAGTATCTCTTATGGTGGGACAAAGCAGACACATTACAAAATAGAAAGGAAATGCTCGGCTGTCGTAATGCTGCCTGCACATTCAGTGCGCGATAGTTATTTACCACTTATTATCATTCGTTAGGAATGGTGCGCAGAGGATATCAACACGTTGCTCTTTACAGGTTGGCGTTGCTAAGCCAGGTCATTTACTTTGATGCAGCTTGACGATGTCTACACTTGTGTTGCTGGGAGAAATCTCTTAGTGGTGGTAGTATTGACGATGCCAAGTGGATATACATAAATGCACTTGAATTGATATTGTGTGAAATAGTACCGCGAAAATCACGCTTGCAACGCAGAGACAACTAAATTCAAAACTTGAATTTGGGTTGAAAAATTGATGATGCGGTGAGAGAGGGCGGAGCGGGCACGATGGGAGACGCGAATGCGGTCCAAAGAGAAGACTGCTGCCGATAGTGACATACAGATGGTGGTAGAGTGTAAGACAGAGTTGAGTAAAAGCGGGTAGACGTATGCAGAGATTAATGAATAAAGGAAGCTGGTGGGGAGAGGTGAGAAGAGCTGTGAAGGAGGCAGCAGCAGTTCAGTGTTTGGTTGGCTTGGAAAGGTGAAAAATGAAAAGAAATGTGAATGTCGGCACCAGCGACCATGCCACAGCGAAAGCTCAGGCATCTTCACTTTATCAAAATCATGCAATGTGGCTTGCTTGTCTTTTATTCCTCTTTCTAGTTGTGCACTACCTCAAAGTGCTTTATCGCAGTTCTGGGTTCTCCACACACCCTAAGCTAGAACACGTGTATTCTGTATTCCTTTATGCCTCAAAGAACAGAGATGGCATATATTTGACAGATTTTGTATATTTTAGTCCACTTTATTGATCGCTCCACCAAACAATTCTTCATTGGTTACCGAATGCACTTCAACTTTATATGTCGAACGCAATTATGCGGTGACAGAGATATTATAAGAAAAGTTGGCGTCTGAGCGGTGACAAGGACTTGCTTGTGCGATATTTAAAATGACATTTTTACAAATGTTTGCCATAAAACGTGTCCACAGTCCACCTCGCAAGGATGTGTAATATGCAGCTTTGCAAGTAACATTCTAGACTGCATGTGTTTTGCTACCGTGCAGCTGTGAGGATAGATTCTCACTTCTGGCAAAGTACAAGTTAGCGTTTTGTGATTTCAGGCATTTTGGTTGCTTCAATGAGCCTTCGTGTAGGTCTGACTAATACGAATGTACGAGCAGGTGTCGCGATTGCAGTGAGTCAAACAGATGCCTGGTTATGCCGCATTGAACCAGCTTATGAATAATGGCCACTAAAACGTTCTGTAGAATTTGCCTATTCCAGTGCGGGATAGTATCCCGAGTCGAATCACAATGCAGATTGATGTCATTTTAGAAGCCTGTGGTGCTAGTGGATATTCATTTGCTATTGCTCTGCGTGACGAAAGTGTATGCTTACGACTGTCAGTTCTGTTTGTGTGCTTGAATAAAAGGCTTGAATCGGCTACACTTTGCTCACATAAAAAGTCACTTTTGACAGAGTTGGCAGCTTCCTGTTTCCGTGGCACCACACTGCATAAACAACCGTCTGATGCATGTTCCGCAGTTAGGACGTACAACTGGTTAGCATGCGCATGCCTGCACGAGGATCGTCGGCGTACACCACATCCGCCTTCATTACACACACACAGACAAATAGCAGTCTTTCGGATGCGTTGGCTTAGTTGTGTGGATGTGCAACACGAAAGTGCGTGATTCATAAAGCTAACCACAAGGGCTGATCCACTTCATGTTTCTAATTTTTTACGCAATCGAATGTCCCGCTACTCAATGGACACACTTGTTATGACAGCAAATGTTTCCTTGCAGACCGATAGTGTTCATTTGTCATGAGCAAGAGGAAATTTACTCCTACTTTGCCATTGCTTTGACTCGCTGTCAGTGCAGAGCTAACCTAAAATTTTTCCGAAAGTACCCAGACCTCAGCATTAATGAAGGATAGAGCGAAGGCTTAGCCACTTGCCTTACATTCTGTTTCCTAGTTTTACCTCAGCACGTAGCGTAAACATTTGCTGTGGTCATAATGTGTCGGTGCCTTATAAGTCGATGCGACTGTTTAGCAACCATAATACTGTGAATATCCTTCCGCAGAACACCCAGTGTGACCTTCGTAACAGCAAAGAAGCCTGAGTAAGTGGGTCCTAACCCACTCTTGCTATAAACTTCCTTGAATTTCACCCACATATTTAAATGGAAGTAAAATTCATACAGTCGTTGTGGAGGTACCTTTTGGAGCCTGCTGTGCCGAACACCACGTTTCTGATGGTGGCGCTCGTTTTCCTATTCTTCAGATTTATAACACACTTGGTAATTGCAATATCAATTAAATGTAGCAAACCAACTTTAGACAAAATATTTCAGTGCTCTTATGAAACGAAAAGGGGATTCAACTGGTTAAAATAATGGACTGTAGACCTTCATTATCACAAACACGCACGAAGTTATAGCCCACGGTGCTCCCATTAGAAGAATCATAATCATCCTGCTTAGGCTCAGTTTTTATTTTCATTGGGTAAATGCTGATACCTTGTTAACCTCTAGCTACGCTAGCGTTATTTTCATGGTTATAATTAATTAATTTGTGGAATTTTCGCCAAATTTTTTGACAAAAATATTGCGCCAACTGTGAGATTATCCATGCGCTGACTGCGGAGCTGCGTTCATTCCTTCCGGAATCCGATACAACTGCTTCCCAAGATATGCGGTTTTTTCTCCAAAAATCACCTTGTTGGTACTCAGCTAAAGAAAACCGCGCATAGAGGAATGTGGAGTCAATATCAGTATCACCCGAAATGACTTGCTTTTCTTTTACTTTAAATACAAAAATCCCTTATGGGAGGCTTGCTAACGAATCAAGGCGAGGGTTTGCAAGAAAGCTTGCAGAAACTCTACGAAAGCAGTCTGAAGGGGTTGATTAGGAGATAAGAAGGAAGCATGGATAAAGTACTTTGTAACAAGGGCAATCAGCGTGGCATCGGATGGTATCAATATCGTGCTCCGCCGGAAAAATCTTGCATTACACTCGGACGGTAAATATCTATGCACTGGAAAGCCATGTTTTGAGCCGAAGAACAACTTGGAATGGAACTAGAATCAAAGCTCACCTTGTAGGTAAATTGTATTTTTCAGGGAAGATGCTATCAAGAAGGCAGGATCTGCTTACTTTGATTAGGAAAATAGAATTATGGGTGTTTCACAAGATTGCCCGCCCACAGTTCCAGCGCAAATTTCGCCGGCAATCATAAGAGGCATTTTGAAGCTGACTGTAAAGGCTATTCCCATAGACGTTACCTTGACTGCAGATGCTTTTGCGTTACGGCAGACTGCTTTAAAGGAAAGCTAAAGTCAGTTAATCTGGATCATCCCTACTCCATGCTACTTACAAGGGTGAATAGAGATCGCAGTGTGAATGACTTATGTTCAGGTGTGGTACTTTATAACTTTATTTAGTGAAATCGAGTTTAGAATCACTTCTGTGTTTACTGCATCACTGTCGCACAAGGGAGTTCCTACTTGTTTCCAAGAGGCACATTAGAGTTGCCCTAAGAAGGCAGATGGATGGATGAAATATGTTGATCATTTTCATGAGAGCAGAGCGTCCATTTGTCTTAAACTGCGAAGTGATTCAGTGAAGCACTCAAACATCAGTGAAGTGATGGATGAGCAATTTGTCTCGATTTTGAAGGATGTGATCAGCACAGTGACAAAGCGATTTACCGGTTGTGACTGAGTGATCACTGCCAGTTTAGAGACTTTAGAGTGCTCAACTTAGTTGTGCAGTGTGTAACATTTGACCTGAAGGCGTGCGCAGTCGTAGCCTTGCAGGCTACTTGCATTGACAACGCCTGTTTAAGGGATAAGTAATGGCATGTCCGCTCCCATAACAGAAGAGATCAGCATTCTTTTGCTTCGAATGCACGCCGTCCGAGGATCTAGAAGCAAGATAAAATGTCGTGGTAACAGTGTCTGTTTGCGCGCCTCGTTCTTGCTACGATTACGAATTTCTAGCCTATCAAAGACAGAAGCATTGGCATAGGGTCATTTATAAGGTCGGTTTTATTGGCCACAACTGCTAAGCTCACGCACTGCAGCTAAACCAGCCACCAATGGTTGAAATTCTGATGGCGATTCGAAAGTCCACTTGATTGGATGCAGATAGAAAGAGAAGTGCGCTCAACGTCAATGGCTTAGTAACTACTAGAGTATTTCACACGATAGCATTTTTATTTTAAACAGCTTTGCATTCAAATCTTACTGCTAATGACGCACTGTAAAATAGCTTGCTATTTGGCACAATCATGGATAGAGTTCGGGGAATTCCAATGCTTCATGACTGGCATGTGTGTGGGTGCTACAGCCTAGATTACTGCAGTTCTAGCATGACAGTTGACTCTTTGGTGAACAAGTGCATTACAAAGGGGCTCTATGTTATAAGGGTCACAAATGCAAATGGAATAAACTTGGTTGAAGGCCAATGTTGGAGCGGCTGCGTGGTGGAATACCAACGCAGCAATATAGCCTCCCAAAGGCAAAGGCGTTTGCACAGTGAATTTGGCAGGAAAGACAGGAAAGCTGCATTGAGATTCGAACAGCAGTGAATGAGCCACTGAGTGTGTAGAACGGTGGACCGCAAGAGAGTGCAATGCTGTCAAAACATTGAACGAGATTGCGGCATTCGAAACAATTTGGTACACAATATTTTGATGTATATTTATCACGCCAACAAACCGAGCACACGCACGTATGTAACCACGATTGGATTTCGGAAATGCCACGTACAAGGGGATGCAGATGAACTTAGGTAATGGTGGTACATCTGCATGGAACCGATTAAATGATGTGAGGTCTACGCGCGTGGTATTTACTTAGGGGGCGGTTAGGACACGTATGTCAATCCCATTACAGTATTCCGTGTTCAATAGTGGGACAACAAAGCACAAGCTGAGTCCAAGTTTTGATTGGCAAAATGCCGTGTGGAGAACCATTTTGTGGGAGACATACCACCCACTATCAGTATTTATTCAACATTTCAGGCACAACGCATCAAAGTGCATGGTGGTTGTAAGTCCGTTAGACTTTTCTAGACGTCAGCCGTTGCGTCTTTAAACAAAATTGAAAAATTTGTACAGTATGAAATGCAAATATTAGGAAATCAGTAATATGTATTGAAACAAGGTTTAAAAAAAACTAATAGAGATAGAGTCGAAAGGCGCTAGTGCATAATCAAGTGAAAGAACAAAAAGAACTAGAGATAGTTCTTAACAACAGAATAGCACAAAGTAAAGCGGTCAAATAATTTTCCAAATAAAAATAGAAAATAAGACAAGTGGATCTAAGGGATAGTCTAAATGTAGATATAGAAAGTATAACCACATCGGACAAAACTATACGGCCGCTGAGAAACATGCGGCAATGAGGAACTGTAACAAGATGCGAAGGATGGAATGGTGAACACCATTTGCAGAGGGACCAACATTACCAGTAATAATAAAAACAGCAGCATAAAGAAATAGGAGGAGAAGAGTGAGGAGTGCGGATTGAGAGAGGGTGGCGCGTTGGCAACAGCACTGAGCAATATCTATCAGTGATGTTGTGCCACGCAACACTCGCTCACTCACTTCACAAACGCTGTGTAGCGATCTTGTCTGCAGCTGTGGAAGATGGCCTTGCGCGCACTGTGTGCGACTGCAGCAGTTATAGTAGTAGCATCATTAGGAGGTGTAGAAAGCGGGGGTGGAGGAGGGATTATTAGTGCTTCACGGTTGCAACGTGGCAGTGGAGGGAGCTGCCGCGAGTTTGGGAGGCACCTAGAGAAGTGGGCATAGCGTGAGACACCGAGAGTGCGTGGGTGAGTGAGTGGGTGGGATTGTGGTGGAGAAGAAAGTAGAGAGTGCAAAGTGGTGGGCTGAATGAATGAAGGGTGGGTATAGATAGGCATAAAGAAGGCAGAAGGAAAAGGAGAGGAGTGCGGCGTGAGGGAGCGTGGCGCGTTGGCAACAGCACTGAGCAGTGTCTATCAGTGATGTCGGGCAGCGCCACACTCGCTCACGTATTGCATACTCTTTCGCCTCCGATATGAACTTCCTTACATTCTGCCCTTGCTTATATACTTTTTTCCACCAATCCTAATCCTCTTGTTACTCGTCCTAATTACATTGATATTGGTGCCTGTTTTTACTAATTGTTTTGAGTCATTTAGACTGCCACTTCTATTATTGCGGATTTTCGTAGAAGGTTCTGCCTGAACCCTCCTAACCTAAGTATTGGAGTGATAGACTTTGCCTCTTCATAGTAGATTGACATTAACGATACGCTCTATTCACACCACGACGTCAGTGTTTGCACCTTTGGTGACCAGTTATCACTTATAGTCCTGTTTCCGCATTTTGCCTTGTTCCTGCTCTTTTCCAAATAGGCGTTGCACTCCTTTGCTGATCCGTCTAATTTGGCGAGATGTATGCGAATGCGATCCGCTCTGTAGGCACTGTGACACTGCATCGATTGACCCAATAGTCCAGGGTGGATTTGGCTATCGTTTCGTTGTCTGCACAATGCATATATGCACCAAGATATCCGCTACTGCTTGTAGCAAGGAACGAAATTCTAATTCATGTTGTGACAACGAGGAACTGGAGGGTTCTTTTGGCTAATCATGCTCTTTCATCAAGCTTGCAGTGGATTTTCAGTCAGGATTTTCATCAGCATCTGTGCCAACGTGGGTTGTCTGATGCAAGCAAACGCACACTTATCAAAGACACCCAAGATTCGTGTTCTCAGTTAAATCACCTTTGTTGAAACCAAAACATCCTACGGATCATCGAATGCTTATTAGAATGAACTAGTTCCTTCTATTCCTCCACGTTTAGCTGCGATAGTAACTATATCTGATGAAAGAAATGATGAAGGTAACCGAAGCAGGTAGCCAAAAGTGGCTAGATCCTTGAATTTGTCTGCGAAGTGAGCTATTACTAGCTAGTAAATTGACCTTACAGGCACCGTCAAAATTCATTGAAATGAGCAAAAACACGAGCAAAAGTTCAAGTGGAATCGCTGCGTTTGTGGTGCTGCCTTCGTCTGATGCGATCGAATATGGGAGAGTTGCCAAAGCTTTGGGTTTCTACCTTACTTCTCGCTAGTTACATGCCGAAGGGTGAAAGAGTTAAGGTTCACGCCTTTAGAAATTGTCTTTATTGCCAGCTTAAAAAGCCTCTTTTGCATTATTGGAGAGTTCCGCGTTGGAATCGTATGCGGGCAGACTCGTGAGATGCCCATGGTCCCTTTTTCCCAACCAAGCTGAACAGGTTCTGTCTTCTTGGCAAATTCTTGTCCGTAAAGTACAATTCTACCCTTGTGGTATACTTTGATTCCAGTCCTATTCACAGTTTCTCCCTGATTTGGAGCATGACCTCCAGTACATGGATGCAGCGTGTCCAAGTGTAGTGTGTTTATGTTTCAGAGGATCTTGTATTCATCCCTATCTGGTGGTACATGGCTTGCCCCACCAAATTGTGCCTCTTTCTTGTCATCTTGTTTTGTGAACGTATCTATAAGCCCATTTCCGTAATTTTCTGCAAACCTCCTGGTAAACCCTCCCTTCGATTAATTACCTAGCCTTTAACAAACAATTTTCCTTTGAAATAGAAGGAGAGCAAGTCACCCATGGAAAAAACCACAACAACGGAGTGGATCTAGCCATAATTAGGTAGCACCAAGCAGATCCATATGGATAAATTCGCTTTGTTTATTGCAAAGCCTTTATCTTTCTTTGTGACGTCAATCCGACCGTACTGGCACAACATTTACAGCATCGCTGCAGTAAGCCTTCCATTCCTTCTCCACGTGTACAGTAAAGATGCTTCTAATCCCGCATGAATTGTAAAGCCGACCCATTCACATATTCGCGTAGATCCATCCACAATAAAAGCATTAACTGCCACACGATTTGACATTACCTAGTTCGTATCTTCCATTTTTCCTCACCTTGTCTTTTGGGACATGTACAGGATGCAATACCGTATTTCGTCTTTTTAGCAATTGCACATATGTATGTGCATTGAGATAAAAAGCGAAGCACGACGTTGGCAAGGGCCAGTTGAAACGGCAGCTAAACGACCACGAACAGAATGGAGGGACACCCCTGCCCCTAATTGTCATGCCTCTAACACGTGACATGCATGACTCCCCTCACCGAATCATGTACAGCCGCTAGGCATTACGCTGTCGGAGCAGGGGTTAGAATAGCAAAGATTAAAGCTTCGGAGTGTGCTAGGGATGAAAATATATTTTGGCAGAAAACCAGTGGCTCCATGAGTAAACACGTTCTTCTTCGCCAATATATTGGAGCACCATCGATGTGCGCAATAAGGTAGAGACAAAATTCGAGTAGGAAGATGAGGTGCATTTTGCGAAGCGACAGTCAAAGTC
Source organism: Taenia multiceps (assembly GCA_001923025.3). Lineage (NCBI taxonomy): Eukaryota > Metazoa > Platyhelminthes > Cestoda > Cyclophyllidea > Taeniidae > Taenia > Taenia multiceps. Next base: position 8,016,318 of record CM010315.2, read on the forward strand.
ATCAATACAGCACTCTCAAGTGTTCATTCTTGCAATTTTCACAACATATTAGCTACTTTGTGTTAAACTCTGATAACGAGATATAGACGAGTATAATCAACTTCACAATCGCATGCAATTCCATCACATTTGCAAATGCGACCTTCTACCAAACACATTAGTATGAGAGGTAGCCTAAGTAGAGACACGCGTTGAGGCAGGCGATAGGCATGAGCAGATTGACAGTGAAAATGTTGCCAAATACTAGGATCACGAAGCCACAACGTTCGACATCACATCCGACCAAATGTAAAGGAAAGTACCAACAGCATGGGGATCCCATGATTATGCCCCAAGCTCATCACCACTAGACCAAACAAACAAATGTGCTGAGGTAGAGAAGAGAAGTTAGAAGTTGCGGATAGGACGCATGATAGAGAGCTTCAAGGTCACGGGTTTCGTGTACTGCGAGAAGAGGGCTATAAACAGGCAAGGCGACACTAGACTCGAAGAATCTAAGGGTGACTGAGTGACATGGAGAAATGCTGACTCCTCCAAATTCGCAGTGGCCATGTGCAGTCCAGACGAATGCTCGAGTGGTAGAGAAAAGCAACTGATAATGCCAAGTTGCCTAGTGAAGCGTGTCTATTAGTAGCATTGGGCAGGACCACGTTGCCTCATCGAATTTAGAAATGCTGTGCATAATTCTTGTCACCAGTTGTGGAGGATGGCACCACAACCGGAATTAAGCGACTGGAATTTTGGGATCGCTTCTGAAAGCAACGACGAACATAAGCTCCTCTAAAGTGCAAACCATAAATTTTTAATCCGAGATGCAGGTAACTTGGGCACTAGCAACCACAATTCTGCAGTGTAGTACAAATGGTATTTTTGATTTGTTCTTTCTTTTTTTCGCTTGTACTGCTCCAATGAACGCATTTAGCCACCTGTTTATACTCAGCCACATCTCAGTGCTGCCAAATAAGTAAAGGATTGAAGTCGAACGCGTGAGCAATTAGCACGCAGGGAATAAAACCGGAATTTGGTAAGCACCTCAGCCACATTATCTTCGCTGCCTGCCACGGTGACTTATCCATTGCCATGACTTGGATGTTTCACACAAAACACGCAACATAACAGCGAACAGAACCTAGACTAAGCTTCTGGAGTTGGCAATCATCAACCACATTTATGATTGGAGCACAATCGCTAAAGAGGAATGAGTGAGAAGCCCTGCCTACCTGAAGTGCTGTAAAAGATTTGTGCCGGTTAGAGAAGCATGGAATGGGTCTTTCAAAACCACAACTCCAAACAAAACAATGCACTGCATTTCACGATACCCGGCTGCATCTGCTTTAGAGGTAGCCTCTCTCCTCACCCCCTTCACGTCCTTCAAACCGAAAGCATGCACCACAACGAAACCAAGTAGGCACGATTACGGCCCCATTGATAGAGACTGATGTTGTGTTGTGGTTGATGGTGGCATAATTCTGATTATTCAATAGAGACAAATCAGGCCAATTTGCCCACTCAAGGCCATGCTTCAAAATGCGCATGCAATAATTGCTGTGGAATGTGATAAAGTTGTCGAGGCAAATGGAATGGGCTTATGCCACTAATTGTTTACCAGGCCTTATTCACTACAGAGAACGCCAGGGAGTTGAGGAAGTAAATTTTGGTACGCGAGTTCATTTCAGCAATGGTAAGACTCACTAGGTTAAGTGGAGCAGGTTCATAGGCTCCTACAACATCGTGGTAGCATGTAAGCATTTGCCACACTTTCCGGAGGCATTTGGAGCAAAGACTGAGGGCTGTTGTGGTAAATGCCCACAATGATGTGCAAGGAAGCAGTGAATTGGTGCCTTGACAGCATCACATTGATGACATGGAAACCAACCACTTATGAACCGTAAGTCGTGCTGCATTCTGGACTTGCAACTAAATAGCCGTTAAATCCTAGTAATATCGTCATGCTATCAGTTCGCACTAGTGGTTCAGTCGGTCATTGAACAGACAAGTGGCTCTGAAGGAAGCCCTGAAGGTTGTTTCGTAATCAACGACTACGTTATTTTAGCGACGACTCCCCTCATCAACAGCCACAAATGTGGAGGTGGAATATGGTTGGTTTTCTTATCATCAATGTGATGCAAAATAGGAGGCTGCGATTCACAAAAACTTTAATGTTTTGCACTCACTTGTCTCCATATGATACCGTCAACACCACCCTAAAACCTTACTATCCACTTTCATCACCAACGGAACTGCTTCTTTCTCAAGCATTGGCTTATTCATTAAAACAGTGTGTGTATGCAATGCTCAGCAATCGAATACAGTGTAAAGGAATGTGATGATATGATGGGAACTGACTGTGCGAAATGGCACAAATGGTTGAGCAAGTGTAGCATTAGCAAACGGAGAGTAGCAGGGAGAAATAAAGCGAAAAACAAACAGGTAAAGTGAGTCAGCGACTTCAAGCGTCCCACTGCTGCCACCCTTGTGTGTACAAATCCAGGCCGACGTAGCACAATTTCAGTGGCGGGTAGATCCACTGCTATCTACGCGGCGTCGTCGCTGACGATCACCCTCCCTTTACCACTTACATTTCAACTCCCAACTTTTATTGCTAACTGCCCATCCAATCACATCTCTTTCCTTTCACTCCTTCCAAGCTACTTGCCATTGCTTGTTAATTTTTGGCTTTATTAACGATTGTTGGTAGGTCAAGGCAAGCACTTCTTTTCTCAAATGCAATCACACATCGTGATGTGCCTACTCTACTTATACTAAGGACAGGATTCGGCTGCTCATTAAAGGCCAAGATACGTTCAGGAATCATGAAAACCGAAGCAAACTACATCATTTAATAATGTGTGTTGAATTTATGAAGCTATATTGTTGGTCAACTTTCATTAATCAGCAGACATCCATCGCTGCATATTCCCATTCGACAACATTGGAGTATCTTTAGCAGATATAACATTACAGGGTAGCTAAACATATATTTACCTTGCTTAAATCCACTGAGACATCTGCTTTCATGAGTTGTTATTTTTATAGCTTGTCACTTCTCGATTGGGATCCATTTGCATCACAGACGGAATTGGAACTTGGGAGCACTGCTGCCTTCTCCATTCTGTCACGTCGCCCCGGCGTCAGCATTGCTTGCATCCTTGTCAGTGAGCTGCATAGAAAGTTACTAGACAGGTAGAAAGAGCTTGTAGCATAAGTCTGAGAAACAGAGATCAGGGTAACGCTACCTTGAAGAGGGACCCATGAAAGAGGCACACAAACATCAAAAAAGCGCATTTGTTTTTCCACAAGTTCGTCAGCCTTCTTAAAATTTGGCAGCCCCAATTCTTTTCCTTTGCCTCATGGGTCAAGTCAGCATTGAGGGGAGCATAGGATTGACTGCAGGAAAACCAAAACTTGGCCAGAAGCTTGTCAATGCCATTGCGCTTTGGGATTGGTGCTTACCTAACTTAGAGAGCCTGTGCGTTTACGCATTTGAAGTAAGCTTTGCTTGATTCTGGGAAAAAACCTTTGTAGCACATAAAATAGAATCATTTACTTTTACTCAAGGGATTTGGAAAGACTAAGAGTGGATGAGGTCTTAGGTAGCATCCCTGATGCAGATTTTGATATGTTTGAACAAACCATAAGCCGCTTTATTTGCCGTTAACCCTTGGTGTGTTTCTCGTTAATTTCCACTATTTTATGTGTCTGCTAAAGATCTCGCCTGCTAATCATCCTTCAATCTTGAGAACCTTCGTGCTTACGTTTTCAAATAGGGTGCACGTATGCTAGAGTAAAAATAAATTTGTTGAGATTCTAGTTACTCTGCCAATAACAAGAAGGAAATATATTGGTATAGGTCTTGTAACCTATTTTAGCTTTCCTTGGTTGGACATACGATTGCAAGCTCACAGTGCTGACAAGGCACTACGAGCGCTGCAGAATGAAGTCCTCATCGCGCCACCCTATACTTCCGAAAAAATACCGCATGTCCCCGAGGCATTTTCTTCTTTGAAGAAGAAGAGCTAAAAAGTGGTTCATAACTTCAGAATAAGATTGGCTGTGCTTAAATTTTTGTTAACGTCTCCGACAGCACCATGAATGCGGCACCCACTTAAATCACTAATGTCACTGCCTCTTCATTTAGCACTATCCCATCCAAGAGAGTGATATGTGCGTGATTTAAACAGCAATCGAGTGCGGTGCTGAGAGATGTGATATGTTGGGAAAAGAACTGAGTATATAAGGTTACACAAATATGTGGAGAGCAGCGCAGAAGAGTGAAGAGTATCAGGGAAGAAGAAAAGTGAGGTGAAGATGCCTGAGGTGTAGCAAAATGTGCCAGCGAATTCAAGCATTCATTTCCGTCACTATCGTGTGTACTAACCTAGACCAAAGTGGAATAACCTCAATAGAGTGCTTTGAACCAAGGGCATCTACGCAATTTCGTAGCTGGCGTTCATTCCTTCCATGCCAATCACTACTTAACTCCCAACTTTCCTAGCCATATAAGCGATTCTCAGAGCATAGCTTCTTTAATCCTCGTCTAGTACTACAGAAAGCACAGTTCGACCTCAGACAATGAAGCATTGCTCTCCACAATCGTGAATGTGTACTTCGAGATGGTCACACTACTTAAATCGGTGGCAGGAATTCGTTTTTTGCTGAGCACTACAAACCTGAGGTGTTCCTATGAAACCACCTGAAGTGCACCAAACGAATGTCCTTGTGCTTACGCATTAGTGCCTTTTACCATCTAGTTGATAGCAATCTCTAGTAGACCAACGCTTTCCCATTCACCGTCTCTGCCTTTACCTGTTTTGCTCTACTGCTTGGTGCATATCGCGATTCTCTTCACCGGAATTAATTCTACATCCTTTATTCTGCTCCTTTGCTGCTCTGCATGACATTCACTGACAAGGCTGGAACTGGTTATGCTGCCAAAGCAGCTCGGCACAATGGAAAATAAATTAATGCTCAAGCGTCCCACTTCAACCTTCAGCTTATTTGGGAGCATAGAGATGTGACTGAGTATAAGCAAGTAGCTGAATGCGTTTGTTAAAGTAGCACTAGCCAAAGAAATAAGAAATCATCCACACAATTTGCACCAACGAGTCTTTTGCAAGTGCTATAATCACAGCAGCAGCGTCACTTGCGAATGCGCCTGTATCACGAAAGTCGTCCTGCACCAGTGGTTCATAGCCTTCTGTATGATGTCGTCATTTGAATCTAATCACGGTTAAAGGCTAATTTTTCCTATTTTAATCCAAACCATCTGCTACTTCATCTGACCCTTCTGCCCGATGTTTTACAATTCCTATATTGCATAAGCGTAGTGTCGCGTCGGATTGCACCATATTTCGCCTTTGCATATCCACCCACGACCATGGATTTTACTCTTCACGCTTGCCTGGATGGTTATCAGCTTATGAGGATTAGGCTTCAGAAATGGAATTAGTTTATAATTTTATCCATATGCAGCCATGAGGTGCACTAACAATTTTCATAACAAAGCAACTTCGCTTCTTTGAGTCCCACATTTAAGGCGTTACATATGCATCGTTCTAGCCTTTGCTGCATCCTTGATCAAGATAGCTACATTTAGGGCATACGTTGAGATACCTTACGCCAATACTGAATTTTAACTTACCATCATGCTGTGCAAAATATGCCAGGTTAGACATATAACCCCTCTCATAAATCAAGTCTGGTTGGCAGACCTACACTTTGACGGATGTTAGCTAAACCATTTCACACGGTATAGGAAGTTTCATGTCAAACCACATAAATGAGTGCTGACAGCGCGAAACCGTTTGCACTGAACCGTGCAAATGTAATTTTAGGTAACTGAGTTGCTTTTGGGGGCAATCTCGAAATTTCCAGTCGCTTAGTTCTGGTGGTGGTACTGCTGCGTTTGCACACAGTGTGCACCAAGCTATCCTCTGCAACTGATGACAAGCTCTCAACACAGCATTTGTGAATTCAATGAGGCAATGTGGCACTGTCCAACACTATTGATAGCGCATCACGATCGCTCCTGCTGCATTCCTCTCTCTTTTCCTTCCACCGTTTTTATGCCACTCTATTCTCATCCTATCATTCAACCTATTTGGCGCTCTTCCCAACTGATGCGACATTTGGCTGAAAAATTGCACAATTTCCCATGGCACTGTTTGCCAGGCACTACCTTAATTTCCTTTGCAATTTGTAGACTTCATTGACTAGAATTACTGGCATACTGGAATCAGCGGTTGTGAGGCCAGATGAGACGAGGCCCTACGTTTGATATTCGTTTTAACCCATTATTCAGCTAACCAACCAACTAGTGCTAAAGCGATGAAAATAGTACTTATATCTAATCCCTACCTGTAAAAGTTCTCATTAGCTAATAGAAGTGAGCTGGAGAGGGCTGTTTGGAGGAGGACAGGACGAGATGCGCCTGTGATGCTGAGTATTTGAGTGTAATTACGCATTCTTCATTGCTTCCAATAGTCCAAAGTTGGTAGGATTACTGTGCTAATTACTTACTGTCACAATAGATTCTGCACAAAGAATTTTAGGTTTCAGTAAACGTTCTCTAATCCCTCTCCATGGGCTGGTAAGTATTTCCCATTTCAATTCGAAATTCAAACCTTATGAGATTTGCTATTGTCTCCAACGGATGTGGCAGCTGAATTTGAGGGATATCAAACCGACTTACACTTTTCTAACCTCCATGCGTGCGGGCGCTTTGTGCTTGTAAGTGTTGGATAAAGACTGCAAGTGAGTGGTAAGTTTTGCATTATAATGGTTAGCTCAGCTCGCTGTTTGTTGCCTCAGCTTTAAACAAGGGCAAGCTGATGGGGTAGACATCCGCGTCTTAACCACCTTCTAAGTAAAAGTCACGTGTTTAGACCCCAAATGATTTGATTAGAACGTGACATTTCAAAATCCAGCCGCGTTTGTGTAGATGCGCATACTTTGTTAGTTGGCGTAACAAATATGCCAAAATACTGCATACAAAATGTTTCTAATGACTCGATCGCGTCTAAAATTACGACAACATTACATACCTATTGCAACCACGTTTATTGATTTGGAAATTCTCTTTGCCCAACTTGTTATGTTTTTGTGGCTTGTGAAGCAGTCAGTAACGGTTGATTACACGCATGTCAGCCACCTTGTAACATCGGAAATGGGCTAATTTTAAAAGATATTTGGCATGGTCGATGCACGATTGCCGATCTGCCGCGGTATACTTCTCAATGTCAGAGAGCTTTGAGAAGAACCTCACATATGGCCGAAGAGAAATAAGGTAGGCTCAGGTAAAGCGGTCGCGATGGCATGTAGAAATTCTTAAAAGGAATGAAAAATGCAGAAGTGACCAGAATGCAAATGCTGCTTCGGGTGATTCTAAAGCCTATGCCATCTTGAAATGCTTTTTAAAGGGTCTCTGCGTGGTCGATTGCTCAAAGCGAATAGACACAGAACGAACGCACATTAAAAATGCGGAAGTTGGCTATAGAAGCCTAAGAAGGGATAGGGTGGCATGTGGTTGCTATTGTCTCTCTACTGGCACACGAAGTTCATTTAATCGACGGTTTCCAACTGGCGTCTAGTACAAAGGCTTGGATGGTGTGGCATGAGAGTTAGTGAACTGTCAAGTAATTTGTCGTGCTTGCGAGCAAAGAGCAAAATTTGTATGCTATTTGCTGTAACTGCAGCACGCAACTCAAACAGGCGCGTCATTCACAAACAAGTCAGAGTGGAAGAGTAATTTTACTGCGAGTGGAGAGTAACTGGCACACAGGGAATAAAAATGGAAGTTAATAAGCTCGTCGACCACATTATCTTGACTGCCCACCACAGTGGTACACCCATCGCCATGGCTTAAATGGTTCGCACAATATACGCCACAAAACATTCGTGGATTTCCAGCAGCGAACAGAACCTAGGTAAGCTTTTAAGTGTGGCGCTCACTATCTATACTAATGATTGGGTCGTGATCACTAAAGAGAAGTAAGTTAAGCGACCTGCCTCTCTGAAGCGCGGTAAAATTTTGTGTCCTTAGAAGAAACATAAAATAGGTCTTTTTAAGCCACAACTTTAAACAAAATACTACACTGCATTTCACGACACCCAGTTTCATCCGCTTTAGAGGTAGCCTCCTCCTCACTCCATTTACGTCCTTCAAACCAGAGGCATGCACCACAACGAAGCCAAGTAGGTATGATTGCAGTCTCATTGATAGACTAATGTTGCATTGTGGTTGATGAAGGTGGGCATTTAGACACACATTTATAGTTATTTAATAGGGATAAATCGGGTTAGTTCGTACAGTGAAGGCCACCAGGAAAAGTCGCATGCAATAATTGTAAAAAATGTGATTAAGTTGGCAAGGCAAATAGAATGAGCTTATGATGTCAATCGTCTATCAGGCCTTATTTACTGCAATCAGAGTCAGGGAGCTAAAAAATTGAATTTTAACACGCTTGATCATTTCAACTCTAGCAGCTTTACTGGATTGAGTGGGGCAGGTTCAAAGATTCTTACGAAATCTAGGTAGTGTGTGGGTCTTTGCCTCACTTTCTGGAGGCGTTTGGAATAAAGATCGAGGCTTTGGCGGCAACTGCACACAATGAAGTGGGATAAAGCAATGACAGCATCACAGTGATGACAGGGTAACCAGTTATTTGCCATTTTAACACTTGCGACTGTTAATGGGGAAAAATCGTCACTGTAATGTTAAATCGCTGACCACGAAACAACCTCTGCAACGATCGACTGAACCACTAGTGTGAACTGAAGCGTAACGCAAGTACCAAGATAAAACGGTTGCTTGGTTTCAAGTCCAGAAGGCAGCATGACGTGTGTTCCAGTCAGTTCTATTTAGAACAGAACACTTTGAGTCCCTCCCGGATAGCCAAGCGTTTGCAGCGACCATCCGCCATTCTCTGGCTAAGAAGTTGGTACGATGTAAAGGTGGACGGTGACACGGTGCAGGATTTACACTAAATGAATATGTCTATTATGTGGCAGCAGACGGGTGCATAGGATACCCTTTAAAACTGGGTGTTGTTTTAAATTCCTTCCTCTTGCCTTTGCCATGCCACCATCGCACCACTGTGCACAATTCAACAGAGTTCATGTCAAGGAAGAAGTGTTTTACAAAACTGAGTTCACCAACCTCCTACAAGCAATTGGGGCAGTCTCAATTCCTAAAGATGTCTGCTTTGATAGTAAGCGATTTGTTGAAACAATTTTATATCCTTCACACAACAAAAATTCGGAATTTACTCAACTTAGCATTACCGCTTACTCTTCCATCATTATATGTCATTCTGTCATCTTAAGATTTTTTAAGACTCGTATCATTTTGCTTGTTAATAACCTCCTTCGTACAGAACCCATAAACCATGGAATCGAAGTCCTCCCTCGTGCGTCCCACCCGACCAAGCCAACTGCAGCAGACGCCTTCTTCTGTAACTCCTAACTTTTCTTCTTAACCTCAGCAGCTTTGTTTGTCTGATCTTGTAGTGATGAGCGTGGGACTTAATAACACAGTTGCCTTACGCTTGATGCATTTATTTACATTTGGTCGGGTGTGATGTGGAAAATAGTGGCTTCGTGATCCTAATTTTGTGCGACATTTTCTATAAAAGTGACGAAACGACCAAATATGGTTCGCAATCATGCAAAAGTTGAAACAATTTCCTATCCTTCTGTACATGCCTATCACCCGCCTCAACGCGAGCCTCTACTTGGGCTACCCCTTATTTCAATGTGTTTAGTAGAAGGCTACATTTGCAAATGTGGTAGAATTGCATGCGATTGTGAAGTTAGACAAGTGGCATGTCTGCAGGAAATGATTGCATTCATTTACAACTCGATAGCAAATTTTTACGCAGGGTAATTAATAAAGCTGCGAAAATTGCGAAAACTTACATTTTTAAGAGTGTTGTACTAATAATTTGGACCAGCACTTCATAGAATGCGCCTCATTTTCCTACTCAAATTGTGTCATCATTTGCTTGCACATCCCCATAATGCTCGACTACACTGGTAGAGGGATCTCCAATTACCTTTGAAACTGGTGACTGTCAGCCAATAATAATTTTTTTGCTTAAGAACTCTGGATCATTAATCGTTGCTATTCGAACCCCTGTTCCGATGTCATCGTAACGCCTAAGAGCTGTTCGTAGTTCCTCGACAAGAATCATGCATGTCACGTGTTGGAAGCGTGACAAGTGGGGGCAGAGTGTGTCCCTTCATTCTGTTCATAATCGTCTAGCTGCTGTTTTAACTTTCCTCTGGCCACGTCATGTTTCGCTCTTTGTCGTAATGCACATATATTTGTGCCATCGCCAAAAAAGGCAAAACAGCATGGCATTCTGTACACGTGCCGGCAGACTGGGCGAAAAAAAAGGAACAGACGAACACGGTGATGTCAAGCTGTCTGGCAATTACTGCTCATACTGCAGATGGATCTGAGCAAATGGATGAACAAGTCGTTTAAAGGCTTAATGGATGCAGTTTTCCTGTAAACGTGGAGAAGGAATAAGCGGCTAATTGCAGCAATGATGTAATGTGATGTCAGTAAGGTCGGGTGGACGTCATAAAAAGGCACAGGTTTTGCAATGAGCAGAGTAGATTTTTGAAATTGCACTGCTTGTTGTCACCTAACTACAGCCAGGTCCACTCCGATGCCAAAGCTGTTCCCAGGGGTGACTCACTTCCCTTATTTATTAAATACAAAGCCTTTTAATAAAGGCTCTTAAGCGAATGGAAGAGAAGGTTTACCAAGAGGATTGTAGGGACTTTACAGAGATGGCATATAGATATATTTATAAAAAATGACAAGGAATAACGCAATTTGTTAGGACGAACCATATACCATCAGAGATCCTCTAAAACATAAACACACTACACTCGGATGGGCCGCATCCATGTACTGGAGGCTATGTTATCAGCCGGAGGGCAACTATGAATAGGACCAGGATCAAAGCATACCACTAGGGTAGAATTGTACCCCACAAACAAGAATCTATTAAAGTGACAGAACTTGCTTAGCTTGGTTAAGAAAATGGATTCATCAGCAACTCACAAATCTACCAGCAAACGATCTAACTGGCAACTCTCTAGTAATCCTAAAGAAGATTTTGAAGCTAATGGTGATACTATTTCTAAAGGCGTATAACTTCACCCTTTCGTCCTTCAATTTGCAACTAACGGGAACTGAGGTATAAATACAAATCCGCGGCAACCCTCTGATATTTAATCAACTCAAACGAAGGCAACACCACAGCCTCACCAGGTTCACTCGAACTTTTCATTCCGCCTTGACATGCTACAATCTCGTGGCAGATATTCTCACTGCCTCATTATAGAATGTTGAGTTAGTACAGGAACACCCATAGACTGGTGGGTTAGCTAAGAAGCAGGACCTTTGACGTGCGCGTATCACTGCCATCTATAAGCACATAAAATCTGAAATCGTCCATTCGTTGCGCTGCTCATGTCAATGAATTTTGACGGTTCTTGCAAGGAGGTTTTACTGAGTAGAGGTAGCTCATTCCGCTGACAAATTTAAAGCTCTAGTCACTGTTGTCTACCTGCGGTGGTTACCTTCATCATTTCTTTAACTGGATCTGGCTGCTACTGCAGCTAAAAGTAAGGCGATGGAAGGAGGTAAACCATTTAAACGGGCATTCGATGCCCACAGAATGTTGTAATGTCTCGAAAGATGAGTTAAATGTAAAGATGATATCTTCGGTGGCCAATGGAGGCGCTGATAAGTGTGCGTTTACCCACATTGAACACAATCTTTAACAGCGCAGATGCATATTTAAGTCCAAACTAAAAATTCCATGCTTTTTTGATGCGAGCGCATGACCATCCGAGAGGACCCTACAGCTTCTCGGTATTGCGTCATGAGTTATAGTCTAAGCCTTTGCCACAAGCAGTGGCGCATATCTTGGCGTATACATGTGTTGTGCAGGCGAGAGAACGATAGCCAAATCTGTCATAAACTACTGGGTCAGTCGATGCGGTGTCACAGTTTCTACTGGGCAAAACGCATTCGCATACACCTTGTCGTACTAGAGGGTTCAGTAAAAGAGTGTGTTAGTTTGATTGAAATAAAGCAGGAGCAAGGTAAAATGAGGAAACAGGGCTATAATTGATAACTGATCACCAGAGGTGCAAACACTGACTTCATGGTAAGCAGAGAGTGTATCGTTCATGACGAACTACCATAAAGAGTGAAAGTCTGTCATTTCAATACTTAAGGTAGGAGAGTTCGGGTAAAACCTGCTACAAAGCCTGCAATAATCGACACGGCGATCTGTTTAACTCAAAATAATCAATAAAAACAGGCACCAATATCAATGTAAAATAGGATGAGTAATAAGAGAAGGAGTGAGTTAAGGGAACAGACATTGAGGTCAACCAATGAGAAGACAGATTTGAGGATGGCAAGATGCATATGCGTCGAATGGGATTGGTGGAAAAGTATGTAGTCAGAGGCAAAGCTCAAAATGGGTCACATTTGCAATAAAAGAGTATACAATACGTGAGCGAGTGTCGCGCTGCCCAACATCGCTGATGGGCATTGCTCAGTGGTGTTGCCAACGCGCCACGCTCTCTCATGCTGCACCGCTCTCCCTTTTCCTTCTGCCTTCTTTATGCCTCCGTATCTCCACCACTTTGATCTCTCTACCTTTCTCGCCCCACTTTCTTGTTAACCCACCCGCTCTCGGTGTCGCATTCTACTCTCACATCTCTAAGTGGCTATTGAACTCGCAGCGTTTCCTTCTGCTGCCACGTTGTTGAATTCGAGTTGCGCCAAGGTTCTCTCCCACACCTTTTCCTCCTACACCCCTAGTGATGCTGCTGCAACCACCACTACTGGTAATGCTGCTTTGGTTGCATACAGTGCGCAACAAGTTATCCTCTACAACTAGAGACAGGGCCATTACACGACGTTTGTGGAGTGAACGAGCAAGTGTGGCTTCATCCAACATCACTGATGGACATTGCTCAGTGCTGTTGCCAACGCGCCATGTTCTTTTATGCCGCACTCCTCTCTCCTTTCGTTCAATATTCTTTATGCCTCCTCACCACCACATCCCATTCAGTCAACCTTCTATATTGCAATTTCTGCTTAGCTTTCCTTCGCCCTCCCACTTACCCGCTCATCTGCCCACTCTCAGTGTCTCAATTCACCTCCACTTCTTCACGTGCTGCTTAATCCCACTGCCATTCCCTCCACTGCCATTTTACTTTGGTTGATATGCACTAACGTCCCCTTCTTTAACTCGTAACCTCCTTCTCTTCCAACACATCGATATTGTGATGATGCTGGTGCTGCTACTGGTGGTAATCCTCTCGTCTTTCACACGTTTTCCTTTAATCCATCATCCACATTTTGTTACAAGTCGGCATTACTGCATGTTTATATCCATTGCCATATTTCTCGGCATATGTAATTTACTTTCTTAATCTACTTTTAGGATTTCCGTTCGATCAATTTATATTAGTTTCTGTATTTCTCTAAACTTTACAACCGTTTGCCCATTGTACTGACCATTTTTTAAATTCTCTTTTGCATACTGTCTTTTCCTGTTCTATTCTATTGTTTAAAAATATTTCTGCTCATTTTAATATTTTGCCTGATATTTCACAAATGCTTTACAACTCAATTTCCGCTAGCTTTATTCAATTAATTTTTAATGTATTTCATGGATTTCTGAATGTAGCACATTCCTGACTTTATTTTAAATCCTATGATGTTTGCTATTTTGCTTAACGATTGTAACTACCGGCTTCTAGGGGAATAAGATTGACCTATGAGTTTTTCCACCACCATGCGTTCTGATGCCTTTGTCTACAAATGTTGAAGAAAGACTGGGAGTGATTGGTGAACCCGATCTGGAATGGTCCCGAACACGGCATTTGGCGACCTAAAGCTTGGGCTCAGCTTGCTGTTTGTTACCTCAGCATTTAACATAGTCAGCAGTAATAGGACGGACATCCGAGTCTTAACCGCCTTCTAAGTAAAGCAAAAGTCACCTCAAATCATTTAATCGGTTCTTTACGGATGTGCCACCACCATTACCTAAATTCATCCGCCTTCCCCATGTACGTGACATTCCCGAAGTCCTGACGTGTTTACATGCGTGCGCGTGCTGTTTGTTGGCGCAATGAATTTTTCAAAATATTGCATACAAAAATGCTTCAAATGAAGCAATCGCGTCTAAAAGTATGACAGCATTGCACTCTTTAGGACTAGCTTTGTACACACCTAATCGCTCATTCACCATTGGACGAATCCCAAAGCAGCCTTCAATTCTTGTCTCACAGTTTCACTGTACCAAAGTTTTTGCTTTTAGGACACGCATTGCTGTATTGGTATCCACTATGCAGCCGTGCTGATGTTAAGCATTTACCAAAATTAATGCTATCTATGTTTATGATCCCCAAACCATACGGCACGGTCGTAACGGTGCTTTTCATTTGCTTTGGAGTCAAGTGGGTACCAGAGCCGCTCACAAATGCATAACAGTCATGCGAAAGTGAAATTTTCCTAACTTTATCTGTGATTGTGCCAAACAACAACCTGTCCTGGAACAGACATCGTCGATTGATTGAGCTTCGTGGGACTGTGTGGAAACGAAATAAACCACATGTCACTCCACTCACACTTAGGCTTCTGTGTCCAAATCCAGCATTTTTTACACTGCGCCTGTTCGCAATGAGCACTCGGCCACGCAGAGGCCCTTTTGAACTACACTCGAGATGGCATGTGCTTTGGAATCACCCAATGCAGCATTTGCAGCAAACCCTTCCTCTTGCGCCTTTTATTCCCTTTAAGTGTCTCGACAAATCATGGCGATAGCTCATCCAGAGCCTACCATATTTCATTTTGACCATATGTTAGACCCTTCTTATAGCGCTCTGGCAATGGGAAGTCTACTCTGACAGATCATCTCGAATACTTTTTAATGTAAGCCAATTCCTGAGGTAGCAAAATGACTGATAATTGTGTAACTAACTGATATTGACTATATCACAAACCGCAAAAAAGCAACAAGTCACTCTAAGAGTAAATGCAAATTAAGGCTATTGCCTCATTGAATTCACAAATGCTGTGTCGTGAGCTTATCACCAGATGTACAGGATGGCTTGGCGCACACCGTGTGCAACCGCAGCAGTATTACCACCAGAACTAAGCAACTAGAAGTTTTAAGATTGCTCCCAGAAGCGACTCAGTGCGAATCGTGTGGCGCCATTAGCATGAATCTATGTGCTTTGACATGAAAATGTCTGTACCATATAGAACGGTTGAGCCAACATTTGTCGAAGTGTAGGTCTGCCAATCAGACTTGATTTATGACAGGGTTATAACACTAACCTGGCTTATTTTGCACAGTATGATAGTAAGCAAAGGTTTTTAGTATTAGCGTGAGCTGTCCTAAGGTAAGCCCTACATATAGTCATCTTGACTGAGGATACAGCAATGACTAGAATGAAGTGTAACGCCTTAAGTGTGGGACTCAAAGAAACAGTGAAATCACTTTGGTTTAAAAGTTGTTAGTGCATTCAATGACTGTCCATGGATAAAATTATAGACCGACTTATTTCTGAAGCCGATGCCTCAAGAACTAATTACCATCCAAGCAAGGGTTTAGAGCATGATCTATGGTCGTGGGCGCCTATGCAAAGGCAAAATGTGGTGCAATCCGACTCGACACCACGCGCATACAATGCATGGAATTGAAGGAAGTTGAACAGGAAGGGTAGATAAATCAAAAGATGGTTTTGGTTAAAATGAGGGTGGTAAGCCTTTGACTGCAATTAGGTTCAAAACACAAAATCATACAAAGGGCTCTGAACCACTAAGGCGGCACGGATTTAACGGCATAGGAGCAATTCCAAGTGCTGTCGGTGCTGTGATTATAGTACTTGCGGTAGCCTTAACACCACAAATGGGGTGGATGATTCGCTCCTCTCTTCTTCGCTAGTGCTGCTTTAATTAACGCATTCAACTGCTTGTTTATGCTCAGCTACATGTCGATGCTCCCAAATAAGTTGAAGATTGAAGTGGCAATCGTGAGCAATAATTGTTTTCCATTATGCCAGGTTGTGGGAAAGAAGTGTAATATGCGCCACGTAGTGGGGTAAAATAGGTAAAAGCACACAGACCGCGAATAAGAAGTCGATTGTCTACCAGAGATTAATATTAATTAGTCGGGAGAGAGACATCGATGTGTGAGCGCAAGAACTTTCGCCTGGTGCACTTCGGGTGGGTTCATATGATTAGCTCGAAATCGTGGTGTTCTATAAAATGCATTACACATTCGTGTGTATGGATATCGATGCTTCCCTACCTGAGATCGAAGTGAACTTTCTGCAACACTAGACGAATATTAAAGAGGTTGACACTCTTAGTGATTTGTGGGAAATAGATGGGAAGGTGGAACAGAAAAGGGGAAGAATGAACACCAGCAACAATCTTGCGTAGATGACGTTGGGTCTAGGCACTTAGTTCAGGTTATTCAACGTTGTTCTGGGTTGGTACACACGATAATGACGGAAGTGGAACGTTTGGATTCAATGGTGCATTTTGCCACGCTTCAGGCACCTTTACCACCTCTTACACTCAGGTCTTGTCCCAACGCATTGCACCCCTTCGCACGGCACTCTACTGCAGACTGAATCGTGTATATATTGCTGTACTGAATGGGGTAGTGCTAAATGAAGAGGCAGTGACGTTAATGATGAATGTAGGTGCTGCATTCACGGTGCTGTCAGCGGTGTTATCAAAATCTAAGCACAGTTAACATTGAGCCCGCAATTCGCTCATTCTCTGAAATTGCGAGCCACCAGTGTGTGTTTAAAGGATTCGCTTCCCAGTTCTTCTTTAAAGATGAAGAAAGTGTTTCTGGGGCATGGGAAGATTTTGTTGGAAGCATAGGATGACATGATTAGTACTTCATTCTGCATCGTTAGTAGGGCCACCATCAGCGCCGTGCGTTCGAAATCGTACGTCCAACCAACGAAGGCTAAAATAGGTCATGAGGCCTAAGCTATTGCAGTATTTTTTTCACTTTATTAGCGGAATAACTAAAAACACAACATTTTTTCCTACTCTAGCTTGCGTGCGTCATGTTTGGGAACACACACGAAGGTGCTAAAAATTGGAGTATGATTTGCAAGCGAGATTCTCAACAGTTACACAAAAGGGAGTGAAAGTTAACGATAAACAGAACAATGGTTAACGAAAAATAAAGCAATTTGTTGTCTGTTTAAACATATCAAAATTTGCATCAAGACGCAGCTTAGAACCTCACTTCTTCTTAGTTTTCTTAAATCCTGTGAGTAAATGCAAGTGATTCTGTTTCATGTGCTACAAAGACTTCTTTCCAGACTCAAGCAAAACTTGCCTCAAATGGGCAAATGCACATGGCCTCTAGATTTGGTAAACTCCAACCCTAAAGCTCAATGGCTTTGGCAAGCCTCTGGTCAAGTATTGGTCTCCCTGGACTCAATCTTATGCTTCCCTCGATGCTGACTTGACCCATGAAGTAAAGGGATAGAATTGGGGCTGACGAGTTTCAAGAAGGTTGACGAATTCGTGGAACAGCAAATGTCCCTTTTGTGATGTTTGTGTGCCTCTTTCATGAACCGCTCTCCGAGGCAGTGCCACTTTGATCTCTGTTACTCAGACTTATACCACAAGCTCTTCCTCTCTACTTAGTAACTCTTCATGCCACTCACTAACAAGGATGTAAGTAGTGCTGACAATAGGACGACCTGACAGAATGGAGAAGGCAGCAATGCTCATGCGTCCTAATTCCATCTACGATAAAAATAAAATTCAATCGAGAAGCGACCGACTATGGCCGACAACTTACGCATGCAGATGCCTTAGTAGCTTTGAGCAAGGTAAATAAATGTCTATCCACGATGTCATGTTAAGTTTGCTAAAGACGTCCCCTTACTGTCGAAGGGGAATATGCTGCGATGGGCGTCTACTGATTTATGGATGTTGACCAACAATGTAGCCTCATGAATTCAACACACATTGTAGATATATGTGCTTTGCTTCGGTTCTCACGATTCCTGAACGCATCTTGGCCTTTATTCAACAGCGAAACCCTGTCCTTAGTTTGGATAGCGTGGGCACATCAAAGTGCATGGTTACATTTGAAGTCAGAAGTGCTTCCTTTGACCCCTCAACGACCAGTAACAAAACTAAAATATTAATGAGCAGTGGCAAGTGGCATGGAGAGAATAAAAGAAAAGAGGATTGGTTGAATGTGTACTTAGTAACAAAAATTGGCAGCCGAATTATAAATGGTAAAGGAGGGTGATCGCCAGCGACGATGCCTCGCCAAAACTCGTGGATCCGGTCACTATTGGGGTTGGTCACCCGGAGTCGCTGGCTCACCTTGCCTGCCCGCTTTTCGCTTTACCCTCTCTGCTACTCTCCGTTTCCCCATATTACACTTGCGCGCCCATTTGTGCCTTTTCTCATAGTCAGTTTCCATCACGTCATCACATCCCCTTGCACTGTGTTCGATTGCTAAGCATTGCATGCATATATTACTTTACTGAATAAGGTAATACATTAGAAGAAAGCAGTGCCGTTGGTGATGAAATTGGATGTTGGGGTTCAGAGTGGTGGAGACGGCATCAAATGGAGTGAAAAGGCATCAAGGCCTCGGGATTCGCAGCTTCTTATTTTACATTTGAATATGCACTGCCATTTACACCAACTATTGCAAAGCAAGCCGCAAAATTAGCAAATATTGACGAGGACCTCGATTTTGCTTTGTGTGGTTGGCAACATAAGTACTCCACATGGACTTGCTGATTGAAGCCATTTCAGGTGCTTTGATGATGCTACTACGTGACATGCCTTCCCGTTTTTGCAAAAGCAAAACTATTCCCTATAAAATTATGTTAATTACCACTTAAAAATGGGCTTCGCTAGAGGAAGAAGTAGTTGCATTGCAGGCAGTGGTAAACATTGAGATTGGTGTCAATCAAGGCCTAGTAAGTGCTTTTCTGTTGATGTAGCGTAAATTGCAGCCTCGTAGATTGCATCACAGGTGTATGGACAACTGTAATAAGCGATTCAAAGTAAGGCATAGAAATAAGAGAAAGAGAGAGGGTCTAAAAATCATGAGAAAATTGTGAAATCAACTGAATGTAAAAGGCATATCCTAAAATACCATGTGGTTGTGTTTGTGGGCATGCACACATACTGGAATGGAGGGATGTGTGCAGAAGTGAACAGAGGGAGAAATGAAGCTGCGAACAAATAAGAGAGATGGTAGAGGGCAGCTGCGAGAGTATGGTAAAGGAGATACAAATGAAATCTAATTTGGCATGGTCGTGAAAATTAATACATGCTTCGAGACGTCGTCTGCTAGAAGTACTTTAGTTGCTTCATTAGTGCCACTTGCGAATTTGCTAAGACAAATATTCACTGAGATGCGAAATTTGGTCTGCTGTAGGGCTTCAAACCTACAAACACACATTGCAGGATGCCGATAACTAAAAACGGTTGCAGCATAAATGTGCAAGCAAAGGCCAGCCTATAGACCTATAGACCTATACACTAATGTGTATACATAGATAAGTATCTGAATTACAAAGTAGAAAGATGATAGAAATTTGAAAGTAATGCAGAAGAAAATAAGATGATTTCCATTTGCACACACTGATGTGGATCAATTTTTCACCTTACTTTGTAACGCTCCTTGCAACCGACGGTGCATTTGCGAATGCAAACTAAACAGCTGCATTCCACAAAATGCACTTAAGCATGCTTGCGCCCATACATCTTCTGATGAGGTCGCCGACAGCACCGTGAACACCACCAACCAGCAACGTCACCTCCGCTTCCTTTAGCCTTACCTCATTCAATGCAGTAATAGATACGTGCAATAATCCACAATCGAATGCAATGCAAAAGGATTTTACGTAGTGGGATGGCAACTGTTTGAATGGGTATAAGTGTATGAAGAGTAGTGTGGAAGGATAAGGAGTAACAGAGCCTACCAAAGTAAAACACAAATAGTTGAATTGTAACAAGACGAGCCAGTGACCCCAAGCCTTCCTCTACCGTCACGCATGCGTGCGTACTAACTTGGAGTGACGTAGCATAACCTCGATGGAGCGCAAATCCACGGATATCTATGCAGGGCAGTCACTAGCGTCAACCATCGATCTCACTATTCACCATTTAGCTCTCAACCTTCCTTACAAGCTGCATAGTCTAGAGCTTCCCATTTCTTTTAAACCACCTTGGACACTCCTCACGACTTATGAGCAGCTTCAGTCTTTTAACACTCGTCTGGTGTTACCCTAAGAATTTTACACCTGGTTCATTTGATTCTCATCTATCCTGTCGGTTTCAGTTTTTTCTTTTGATCCAAAATGCAATCACTATTTTGTGTCAGACATTTGGGGAGTTTAGCCCCTAATGCAACATTTAGTTCTAAGTTATGCACTATTTAATCATGAAAAATGTGACCCTGTTCTTAGAATGGGAAAACTGTGCTTAGTTCTACACACACTCCTCTCGCCAGTAATAGTGCTATGAACACTTTCTCCATTTTTGAATCCATTATAAATGGCATAATTTGTACCCAAATAAGTCAATTGTCGCACTAGCTGCTTCTGGTTTCATTTCGTGCTAGTTTTTCAAAAATGCAAATTCGATATAAATCATTCTGCACCCGTCTACTTTACTGTTTGCTGCATCTATGTCTTACCGAACTGTGTGGATCAGCATGGACATATTACTTGTAGGAAAAAGTGGTTGACCTAATCACTGCTTTGCTGGGATGTCTGTGTGGTCTAAAAATAGGAATAAAACGTGTCATCACATTGTAAATACAAAAGTAATTTCCAAACAAGCATTACCTACCAAATATTTACGCTACTTGATTAAGAAAGAATTTGGGTGCATTGCAGAGGTAAACCAATATTTGTTGTGTGGAATGGGAGGAGAGATTTTGCTGAGAGAGTCAGCTTTGATTGAGTTGTTGCTGTTTTAGTGAAGCGAATGCATAAATATTGTTGGAGGTGTGATTGAAGTGACAGTTGATTGAGAAGCAAGATTTTTTTGAGGGTTAATTAATTTTGACTATGTGGCCTTGCTGACAGCAGAGCCAGAGGAAAAATTTCGCCGGAGTTGAATCTTTTTAGTGCATGGATGTTTGCCAACCAAGTGTAATGCAAGACTTTTCCAGAGGAATACGATACTAATACCATCTGATAGCACACTGTTTGCCATCACTACAATGTTCCTCATCCGTGCCTTATTCTTGTCTCCCAAACGACCCTTTGAAACTGCTTTCGTTGAGTTCCCGCAAGCCTTTTTGCAATTCCCCCTTTGATTCATTAGCAAGCCTTCTGTAAAGGAATTTTGTATTTGAAGTAAAAGGGGAACAGGTCATTTTCAGTTTAGTGGCAGTTGTTTTACATGGGAACAAATTTGGCATTAGATTGGGCCTGGCTGTATTTGGGCGGCATCAAGCAAGTGCATGCTGCGATATTAGCTATGTCCAGTGTAGAATCTGTGCCTTTCTTTATGACATCCATCCGACCTTAATAACAACACATTCACATCATCGCTGCAATCAGCCACTTATCCTTTCTTCACGTGTACAGCAAAAGTGCTTCCAAGCTCGCTTGACTTCTGATGTCACAAGTGGTAGTATGCGCCATTCTCTGACCCATTTACATGTTCGCATAGATCCATGAGCATTAACTGCTAGATGGTTTGACATCACCTAGTTCGTATATTCTTTATTTTATCGGCTCTTTCGACGAAAAATGCACAAGATGCTATGCCATGTTTCGTCTTTTTAGTAATGGCATGAATGTATGCAGTAAGATAAGAAACGAAGCATGACGTAGCCAGAGGGGAGTTGAAATAGCGGCTAGACAATTACGAATCGAATAGAATGACGCTCCTGCCCCTGAATGCCTTCCTTCAGCACTTAGCATGCATAACTCTTGTCAAGGAATTAGGTACGGCTGTTAAGTTTTACGGTGACGTAGGAACAGGCGTCCGGATAGCAACAATCAAAGCTCCGACGTTCGTCAGTGGGATCAACAGTGCCAAATGTAATTGCGTTCTCCTCCGCCAATATAGTCAAGTGCCACCTAGATGTGCAATAATGTGAGGATACAAGTTGAGCAGGAAGATGAGGTGCATATTATGGAGCGACAGTTGAAACCATTAAAGCAATGCTCTTAGAAGTTCTCTTGCCCTCAATTTTTGCAGCCCATTGCTTGGTGGTAGCTAGTACCACCATTGTGTAAATGTGTGGCGTTGAATGAAATGCCGAAAAAATGGCCAGGCGAGGCGGAGTTTAGGGTGAGAGATCTGTTTGTCAAACGCCTTTTGATGACATATGTTGGTGTCTCTGCATTCCTTTGTGTCTTTTGCCCTTACCCAGAGTCATGTTGATCTGCTGACCTTTCAACTACTTGGCTGGTATGACATTGAAACCTCCTTCCATTTGTCAACATTGAACTTTGCACAAAGTAAGGTAGATAGATTTGCATTCTGATAAAATTGTGCGGCAGAAATACCAAGGCTGAAATAATCCAAAGCTCTTTTCATGGGGTAGGCCTGTCACGACGAAGTGAATTGACCAGTATCCAAATGGAAGACTAGGTATACGAATGGAGGAATGATTGACCAGAATGAATGCTCCAATCCTATATTCATGTCTACTAACAGATCGTTTTTCTTAAGTAAAATTTTGTGAGAATTCAGATTCTCCTTCCTCATATGCACCTGTACCGGAAGCGGAAGGCGATAATGACAGCCTCACTGATTTAAACAGGGATGTTCAAGAAGCGGCTTTAAGGCCGTAGGATAAGACCTTCTTTCGGTAGAGGCATGCCACTTTCCCTGTTTATTAATTATTTTTGGGAATTCCCACAGACCCACCGCTTAAGCAGTAGCAATATTGGGGATATCAGTAAGTCGAATTGGTGGTCATCCTCACGAAGTCCATTTCTTCACTTCGCTCTCCTTCCACTGATACAAGCATTTGCGATTAGGACATTGAGTTACGATTGCGTGCAAATTAGTTGATGAGATGGAACATTCGGATGATCCTAGGCCATGATACGTCAGGCTAAGGACTCACAATCTGCTTTAGGAGGCTACATGAAGCATGAAGGCTGAGTTTGAGGGAATTCCTTTCTTGGGTGAAACTGTACACGCAATATTTGTCGGTGTGTTTGAACACCTGCATAATGAGCCGGTTCCATTACTGTTTAGCATGCTGTTGCCATAATGGTAAATAAATGATGAATAAAGAAAATGGGTACCATTTCACGTAGGCTGCTGCCCGAGAAAGTTAAAGCGTTACAAGTTTGCGCGATGTCAACAACACTTATTTAAGTGGCGCTAATGGATGTGCTTATGGAATCTCTGCCAACAGGCAGACGATCCTATGGAAAGCAATTGACAGACAACAAAAGGTGTGCTTTTGGGATGCAAAAGCAATTTTGTCTATGCCCAAGCAGGAGTCTCTGCGTTGAAGAACCAAGGATCTTGGATGAGTAGAATTGTCAAATCGAGTATATGCTGGTTCTGAGAGGACATTAGAAATGAGCAGTTTAGCGACACTAGCATGAAAGGAATGCTAACCAAAAGAAGGTCTAGCTATAGGGAATTCTTCGTCGACTTTTTGACTGGAGTATTGAACCTGGCTTCAACCCGCTTTCATGAAGCAAACAGCTTATCGGTGTGGATGACTTCGGTGAAATGCATGGCACAAAATCCATGTAATGGCTGATGCTAAGCTCAAAATTAGGGCTTAGGATGGCTAATCAGATATTTAAAGCTGATTGTTATAGAATCGCTTAAAATGTAAAAGAGCGCATTGCGCCCCGTCTTTCCTCTTGGGCAATTATCTAGCCATTTGTGTGAACGCTTCAGTACGCAGTGGATGGCCACACGGCTGGTATTCGTGCAGCTGGCACCCCAGCCACTCAAAAGGCCGCCTCATAAACTCCTCTTATAATAATAAAGTAGTCGAAGGAAACCACCAGCCCACCTTCAGCATCCTGTTAAGGTTTTGTAGGAAAAAACATGCTAACTTAGGTGGCATTGAAATTGTTATTGATGTTGAGAACATGAGGAGCATAGGCCACGTAAAATAGAACCAGCAGGATAATTAGTTAGTTGGCCTTCAAAACAATGCTGCAAGCTATATCAACTCTGATAAATTCTACAAGGCACACTTGTTGCTGTTAATCACAGATGGTCTCCACACTCGGAGAAGACTCATTCCCAAATACTTCGCATTTACAATCAGCGCATGATTTCCTGTAAAGTAAAAAAAGCATTTAAAATTGCCTTGACATCTATCCACAAAGTTTATCCATTCGCGTCAAATGATGTGTGACAATGTTACTGCTCACACTGTAAGGCTTCGAACCACTGGCTATGCATTTGCCAGTGTAAACTAAAAAGCTGAATTTCACTAGATGTACTTCAACGCGCTTGCACACGTTCATCATCTGATAAGGCGACCGACAGCACCTTGAGGATAGCGTCCACCTCCAGCACCAACGTCATGGCCTCTCCCTTTAGTGCCACCTTAATTAATGCAGTAATATGTGCGTGAAATAATCCGCACTCAACTAGAGTGCGCAGGAATGTAAAAAGATGGGACAGGAACTCACTAAACGAAATAGCACAAGTGAGTGGGGAACAGTGTTGAAGAGTGAAGCGCTGCATGGAGAACTGAAGTGAAGTGCGGTTTATGGCCGTGTAACAAAGTGGGCCAGCGACCTCGAGCGTTCTGCTTCCGTCACCTGCGTGCGTACTAACCTAGATCAGCGTAGCTCAACCTCAGTAGGATGTCACACCCACAGGCGTCTACGCTGGGCTTTCGCTGGCGCCCATCATCACATCCTAATCATTATTCGACTCCTGACTTTCCTAACCAACCGCATATCTCACTGAAACAATGTACCACTTAAACATGTCAAGAAAAATTGCCTGACTAGCCTAAGTACCAATAAATTATCTGCTGATCAGCTTTCTCTTCGTTTATGCACATCTTTCTTTAAATCAAAAGCCTACCCTGCGGGCCAGCATTTGCTTTCCTGGCTCACCCACATAAATTGTCAGCCAAGGTGTTACTAATAAGATGTTTTGATTTCCAAGAAAGGAGCTGCTATTTAATATGAGCTCAAAGACTAAGTAAATATATCGAATTTTTGGGGAATTTTTACCCTGCCATGAAGGTAACGCTCTGTAGCAAATACTCCGAATGATTTGTTAAAAGCAGTGCTGGCATAGAAAGTGATTCCTCTGTACAGCGCAGAGGGGATCAGAGGGCATTGGCACGACTTTCTGTCTAAACCCTTAAAAGGATGTACATCTTGGCGAAAATCGAAGTGTTCGTGTAGCCTAGCGTAATGGTAAGCAAAGTGTTGACTCACTTCTAATGAAATCGAATGTCGCAGTGTTTGTGGATAAATTTACGCTAATATCTTTGCAATATGGAATTCCCTGCTTTATTCCAAACTGTAGCGAACAAATCATTTTAATGCCAACCTGATCTATTATAATCTCTGGGATGACTTGGTGGTGCCAAGCCGTATAAAAGCAAAATCTTGTGAAACTGATTTGTACGAGAATGAGCACCGACTTGCAAAGCCCGTGTTGACCTTTGATCTTTGCGAACACGGAACCGTAAGGGGAATTGTCTGATCATTTCTTTTACCGCTGATACTTTATACAGGCTGTGGATGTGACGGTAAGGTATGCTAGGCGCAGCATGATAGTGAGTTAAGGCTATCAGGACGAGCGCAAGCTAGCCTAAAATTAGCTCTAGGGATAGCTATCTTAGGTAAGGTTGCAGCACAGGCCTGAATAAAGGCCTGTAATGCTTAAATATGGAGTTCATAAAAACATTGAAAGTACATTGTTATCTAGGCTGTTTTGTACTTCATGACCGTCCGCAGATAAGATTGTAAAGTAACGGCATTTTGAAAGCCTATTGCTCATGGGATCATAGCCAACCCAGCAGGAGGAATAAGTTAAGTCACTGACCGTGGGTGAATATGCAAATGCGAAATGTTGTGTAATCTGACGCACCACCGCGCTCATGAAATACATGGAATTGTAAAGTGGTGGAAAAAAAAGCAGATAAATTGGAAGGTGAATATCATTAAAGTATCAGAGATTGGGTCTTTAACCACGATTTGATTCGAATGGTAACACCTTCCAAAGCTGTGAAATCTCGAATGAGGGCCACCTTCTATGATACAGGCTCATTCTCAAGTGATGCTAATCCAGTAATTATACTACTTGTAGTAGACATATCATCACAAATAGCATTGCTTCAACGAACGCAAGCAGTTGCTTCTTTGGGTTTGGCCCCATCTCGATACACTTGAATTAGTTGAAGATGTAAGCTAGACTCATGGACACCATTTACTCCTCACTACACTGGGTCGGCTTAGCAGCATCAATAGTTCCATCTTGACTATTGAGTAGCCTAGGGAGTAGCAAGAGAGCGAAGAAAGTAAATTACGGATTGAGTCCTATTATATAAGGATTACGATAAGTGCAAATTCTTAAAGCGGGTTCTACAAACGATACGCAGACAAAGAGCAAAAAAATGACTAGTAATTAGAGCTATAGTCAATTAAGAAGAAGGCATATGTGCTTAAGTGCAAGAATGTTCATTTAATGTAATTCGTGTAAATTTAGACGACCACGTCTCGAAGTGTCGTTGTTTTTGGAAAATACAAAATTCTGCCCTTGATTTAGTAGTATGGGTGCCCTGAAGTGCACATTTGTGGTTATGCAAAGCGTGCCTTCCCATTTGTAAATAAAATGAGCTTGTTAACGCTATATGAATATTAAAAAGCTGAAACATCTGCGGGTTTTCGAGGAGAAGCTGGGTGGTATAAACGGAGGGGGAAGTTATAGAATATGTGATTAGTTAGGAATATTAGGAGTGGAGCCAGCGAGAGCCTCGCGTGGACGCCCGTGAGCATGACACTTTATTGAGGTTGTGCTACACAGGTCTGGGTTAGTACGCGCATCGAGATCAGTGGCGAAAGCAGAACGCTCGGGGTCGCTGGCTCACTTTGCGTTTCAATCATTTGCACCTCACCTTAGTTTTTTACACTGCACTTCACTCACTTGTGCTATTTCGTTCAGTGAGTGCCTGTCCCATCGTGTCGCATTCCTTAGCGCTGTATTTGTCTGCGGATTATTTAACGCATATATTGCTGAATTGAATTAGGTAGTACTAGAGAACGAGGCCGTGACGTTGGTGTTGGAGGTGAATGCTGTGCTCAAGGTGCTGTCGGTGGCCTCAACAGAAGATGGACGAGTGCAGGCACGTTGAAGTGTATTTAATGGAATGCAGCTTTTGAGTTTACATTGGCAAACGCATAGTCAATGGCTCATAGCCCTACAATGCGAGCTGTAAAATTGGCACACATCAGTTGATGCGAATGGATAAACTTTGTGGACGGATATCTAAGTAATTTTAAATGCATTCTTTTTTGCTTTGCAGGAAATCAGGCACTGATTCTAAATGTTGAGTAACTGAGAATAAGTCTTCTTTGAGTGTGAAGACGATCTGTGCTTAATGGCAACGGTTATGTCCCGTGACATTCATCGGATTCGATGCAACTTGCAGTATTGTTTGGAAGGCCACTTAGCTTATTACCTTGCTAGTTTTAATCACGTGGTCAATGTGCCTCATATTGTTAATATCGATAGCACTTTCATTGTTACATAAGGTTAGCGTATTTGTTCCTGAGGCCTTGATAGCATGCAAAAGGTAGGCTGGGGTTTTTCTTCAACGATTCTATTAACCTATGAAAAATTTATGGGATGGCATTTCGAGTAACTAGTTGGCCGCTGCACTCGACTGCTAGCCGTGCGGCTGTCCACTGCATACTAAAGTGCTATTTACATTTTAAACGATTCCATAACTATCAACTCGAAAAATTTAATTAGGCATCATGAGCCTCGAATTCGAGTTTGGCATCAACCACAACATGGATTTTCCCATGTATTTCACCGAAGTCATTTATGTCAATATGTTGTTTGCCTCATTAAGTAGGTTGAAGTCCACTTAAACACTCTTGTCTAAAACACTGACGAAGAATGTTTGATAGCTGAACCTTATTTTAATTGGCATTCCTTTTAGGCTTGGGTCGGTAAAACTGCTCATTTCTGGTGTCTTAATAGAATCAGCATACACTCGAATTGACACAATTCATTCATACAAATCCCATGCCCTTCAACACAGAGACTACTGCCTAAGCATGAAATAAGTGCTTTTACATCTCAGGAGCACCTTTAGTTGTCTCACAGTTGCTTTCTTCTGGATCGTCTGCCCGTTGGCAGGGATTCCATAACACATCCACTAGCGCCAATTGAATAAGTGTTAATAACACCACGCAAACTTGTAGGCATTTTAACGTTCTTCAGGCAGCCGCCTATGTGAAATGATACCGACCTTCTTTATCCATGCACTATTTACCATTATGGCAGCAGTATACTTAACAGTAATGCAACAGACTCATTGTGCAGGTCGTCAAACATACCGACAACTACATTGCGCGTGCAGTTTCAACTAGGAGAGAAATTCTTTCACATTCAGCTATTTTGATCCGTGGGGCCTTCAAAAGTAAATAGTGAGACCTTGGCCTGATGGTTTGTGGCCTAATGGTTATCCAAATATTCCATCTCATAAACTGGTCTGTATGTGATTGTAACCCAATGTCTAATCGCAAATGCTTGTTCCAGTGCAAAGAGAGCGAGGTAAACAGATGTACTATGTGAGGATGACCACCAACACGACTTGCTAATGTTTCATGGTTGCCACTGCTTAAGTGGCAATTCTGCGGGATTGTTCTGCAAATAATTAATACACAAGGAAAGTGGCATGCCTCTTACTGAAAGAAGGTCTTGTTCTACGGCCTTAAAAGCGTTTATGGAGCGTCCATTTTTAAATCAGCATAGCTATTCATTATTGCTTTCGGCTTCCAGTACGAATGCATATAAAGAGAAGTTCAAGTTCCTCAAACTTTTAATTGGGGAAAACGGTACTTTAGTTGGCATAAATCCAAGGCGAAATCACTCATTCTGGTCAATTATTCGTCGATTGATGCACCCAGTCTTCCATCTAGATATTGGTCAATTCACCTACACAAGTCCTCGGCATTCTTGGAGACTTTCACAGACAAACGAATTTGGATGCAATGCCAACCCAGATTTGCTTTTTAGCAGATTGATAGACACGGTCTCCTTCGCAGTAGACGTTATTTCAACTGCGTTCATCGTACCGCTTTCCTATCTGCCATAAGACATCTGCAAGTGCCCCTTGCGATGCATAGAGTTTTCTTTTGCCTCTTTAGGACGCAGCACTTACTTTGGGGCATCACTGGTTTGCTACTTTCCCATTTGATGGAAAATTAGGGAAGGATACTCCCAACTTGCGGTTCGTTAGCTTCCTAAACAGTGAAACATTAGATGTTGTGAGGTCTGAACCCTCTATTTGGGGATAGCATGTCTTAGACTTATGGCCTAATCTTTGGGCCGCGCTTCTTTCGTAAAGGTCGTCATTGTTTTGATGAGGGTGCTATTTGTACTTTCCACCTGTCTGTCGCCCTGTGGGTGTCCAAGGGTTGCGCATGCTGCAGGGATCTCGAAGATCTTGCGTAGATGGGCAAAATCGGCTTTCACAAATGGGAGCTTGATTGATACGGACCAATTTGGACACTCCATGCTGGTAGATCAAATTTGCTGTAAGGTGGTGATTGAAGCGTCTGACCATTGTCACACCTAGAGAAGCGGTGGAGCTGCGTCCACTTGAATAGTGTTGGCTGTGCTATCATGTGTTTTGAATGGTGCTCTATATAAACCTACCCATAGGTCGAAAAGGTGTATTCCAGGGTGTTAACTTGGAATTAGAGGAGATGACAAAACTTTGGGCTTAAAGTATATCCTTTATCTTACACACGTTATAACGCCAGTTTTGTGTTGGTTTTATGCTCTCAGTGATCTCTGCCAAAGGCAAGTGTCATTTTTGTAGATTGTACAGTGTTAATGACCAGAGCAAACGGTGTCGTTTGTGTCAGGCATTGGTAGCTGACTGCAGAGAATCCAAGTAATGGGAGCTCCATACGTAATTAAAAAGCCCGTTCAACACTATAGAAGCTATCTCATCTCTGTCCCTTCCCACCATCACTGCTGTCACGTGGGCAGATTGACTAAACACAAATCCATGCCGTATGAATTAAAGCCTTCTCTTTCCTTCTCGCAGACTCTATGGGTTCAAGTACACGCATACGAACTAGGTCCAGTAGCGTTTTTTCCAATCAAACTCATCTTTGCATTATCTACCTGCCCATCTAACTGCTCAATTCATTTTATTCGCTTTGTTGATAATCTTTCTACCTGGCGCTCCACAATGACGGAAAAGAACGAGTGCTTACCATCCTAGACCACCTGCTCCGCTTCCACCATGTATCAGCGCTGTCTGTCTGTTTGCCCTAAGTTTTGTGTGTGCGGCATTGCCCACCTTTGTTTTCATCCATTTGGGAATCTGCCTTAATTGGTGTCTCACAAAACATTTGAGAATGGGTGCGTGTGTTTGTGCCACGCACATTCACCTCATCCCCTACCACTAACTTTTCCTTCCAGTAAGCCAAATCGACTGTGTCATCACAGCCCCACACTTCGCCAACATCCCATCACCCTCCGACTTACCTCACTACGTTTGATCTCTTTTCCCTCCTGTGAATTCTCCACTTCCTCTCTTATCTCAGACTGAAGTGGACATGACAAACGAAGCTGGCAAATGCCTCACGTCAGCCGAGGTAATTTGTCGCCTGTGTCGCCACTATTTCATGTTGCCCCGGCGGGTGCCCAACAACGCTACTCAGCAAAAACCGAGCCGGATGGAAGACCTACTTTTGGACGATTAGAGAATTTGCAATGGAAGAGCTGTAGTGTCTTCGGCTCCTCCTCTCTAGCACTTCGAGTTAAATAATAATGTCGGAGAGGGAAGGATGTGAAGATTGTTTGAATCACCTTGGGAACAAGGATTACAGAACCGAGCGACTTGTCACTACAGATTGCTATGGGGCTAAAGAAAGGGTGTTTGTGGTGCGTATCCCTAATCCTATGCTTGGACAAATTGTTGCCTTGCATTACAAAAGGCAATAGTGGTACATAGCTTCCTTCGGTACGAACGAAGTAACGCGAATGTTTGTCTGAGAGAGACAAAGGGATGATTGAGATGGAAGTAGAGGTGTGAAGCCGTGGGAAGGGGAGCAGAGAGGGTGAGGAAGAAGAAAAGAGGATTAAAATGGATAACGTAGGATGACTGCACAACGCTGCTGTGTAGCACCCTCTACTTCATTCCTTCCTTCTCCCATCTATTCCCAAAGTAATGCAATGTGACTACGTATAGCATGAAGAAATTTGAATTTTTGAAGTGATTTTACTGCATGCTATATGTTGCTGCATTGCATTAACACATGCGATTTAAGTAAGGGAAAAGAAGTAGAAAAAGATGGTACAAAGGAAGACGAGGGGTAGGCAAGGTAGCATACCCCTAGTTTTACAACACCTGTCTCTGAAACGGCGGGTTGGGAAGTTGGGGTGATGAAAGAACAAAAATGGGGGATAACAGATACGACTGATAAAAGGAAAGCCGGAAGCCAGAGAGAAACAAAGCAGGAGGGAAGAACTGACAAGAAACAAAATGGCGAGAACGATATCGCGAAGCAGAATGAATAATAGGAGGAAATACAACGCGTAGGAGAACATGTGCGACGGTTTGTTGCGTGATTGACCTCTTCGAATCTGACGCGTTTGAATTGATTGATAGCAGGAGTCACATGGTGTCCCTCAGTGCTGTCTGTTGTGAGCCTTAGGCGGCATCGCTTGTAGAAGGTATGTTAAAGCAAGCGCCTCTTGCCTGTTAGCTTGTCCACATTCAGCACATTTCTTCCATCTGGGTTTATGCAGAGGAGGTGGAGGACGGTGAGAAAGACCATTGATGCCAATGTGCTTTAAGACAACTGCGCTGTCTTATTGTGATCACTCACCTTCACCTTTTTTATCCTGGTCTCTCATTTTCGATGAACACCTGTTGGATACTTCCAAATGGTAAAAACAAAGTAAGGCGAGATATGAGTAGAGAAGTTGGTGACTAAATTTAGTGATTGCTGTTGATTTATCGAAGTTGTGTTTCGCTGTTCATTCCTGATCGCATACCTAGGCCAATTGTTGCCCTGGACCAGGAAACACAATGGCGGGGGTCAGATCTCTCTATCAAAAGCGAAAGGACATGATTTTTTAGCTAAGAGCAATAGAGAATTAGTTGAGAGGCAAAGGCATGAAACTTTGAGGAGGGAAGGAGAAAAAGGCTCAGAGAGGTCATGGCCGGATGCTGTGGCACTGCGTCCCCTATTTTTTCCCCTTTCTTCCATATGTTCCTGGACCCCTTCGTCAATCCATTTCTTAGCCTTTTCGATCAGTAACTTCTCAGGGTCAGATATCACTTTCCTTCGCGTCGCTTTTCATTGGCTGAAACTCATACGTCATCGTGTATCTAAGGGAAGCAGAAGAGAATGAGAAGGCCTGCTGGCACTAATGTGCCTTGATTAAAATGTGCCACCCTTTTGAGATTGTCAACAGTTGATTTACTTTTCTGATGCTGGTTTGCAAGCTGCATGCCTTTTGGGGATTTGGGGACTTCTCCATTCCACCACAAGGTATCTGCCTCAACCCCAATGATGGTGAAAGTAATGGATACTGTTGCCTCTACTGTAAATGCCACTACTAGGAGGCCAGGCCACTTTCCACAGCCCCATCGCCACCTAAAATTTTGCCTTCACGCATTCATTCATTTTCATATCCACATTCTCTTTGCCAAATTTGGCTACCATTTGAAATTTTCTGTTCAATCGTCTGTCGTTGCTGCGTTTGACACCGATACAGAAGAGAACTAGCGAGTAAATCAGCGCCTTTGTTACAAATGCTAGATTATGAAGCTTGTCGCCATCGTCAATGTTGGAATGGTCTACTTAAGGTAAGATTTTAATTCAAGGCCACCTTTGCTTTTACCTGTTTTCTGCAAACTCCAACAACAATAGCAAAGAACACTACTGCCTTGAATTAAGTCAAGGAAACCGGTACAGATTTTTTGCTTCCAAAACAGAAATGCACTTTGTCGCAATCAGTTTCTGTCCAAAATCAAATTCCGCATAGCAAGAACTCTCAGCTATGAGCTGTTTCGGATTCCGCAAAAGTAAATATTTCACGCCCATGCATAATCATAGTCCTGACATGGTGGTGCGTCGAAACGTAAAGTAATAGTAGTTTGCTATTTTACGCTTCCTCATTTAGTCATTTTTGATAGCTTGGTAGAGGAGCAGTCCAGTATAACTCGATGGCATGTTTGACGTTCGGTTAGGCGCAAATGCGCACACAGATATTCGTTTCGGATTGATTGTCATAACCTCAGCAACAGCATCGCTCGTTGGATGGCGCAATGAACGTGACTGCAAAGCTAGCCCCCGAATTAGGCTCAGGTGTCCACACCGATTGGACAGCAGTTGGGTGGACATTGAGACACGGCTGAGGTGGCTACGCTCCAAAAACAAAGATTCGAGTCATGTATAAGAAGGGGTGATAAGGAGAGGACCTTGTATGAGAAGCGATGACTCATATATAGCCTCAACATCGCGTTTACTAAAACAAGGCTACATCGTATTATAGAAATGAAAGCATGGAGACCAATTTGGGTAGCACCAAAGCAAAAGAGCAGAATTCAACTTCAGAAACCTGCTACCCTCTTCACCAATTATTCAATACAGCCAATTATTGTCCACAGATTGGATGCAAATAGTAGCCAGTTGAACAGTACGCAGCCTCGAACCATTCCAAAAGCAATAAGTAACTGCGAACAAGACAACTTTTATTTTTAAGTAAGCTGACGTCGCACCTTTACGCGCAAGTGGGGCCTGAGGGGACTAACACGTATCTCTAATAATTCATTCAAAAACTGGGTTGAGCATGGGTCCACGTCAGGTTAGGAAAGAGCTTAACGCTTTGAGAGCCCCAAATGTATCCAAGTATTCGTCACTGCTACTACTGCTGAAGTTGGTGGCATTTGTTTTCCCACCAATGCCCCTTTTGGAGGTCGTGTAGTACCCGCCTGCTGCATTGCTTCTTCGCCACCGCCCCGGTTTTAGAAAGCTATTGCTGACAGGCATTTAATTTGTGCATAAATGATTCACTTCTCGTAGCCTAAGTCACCTGCAAGCTGTTTGAGGAGCGGCAAGGAATGATGTGACAGACGCATGAACTGTGCCTCTAGACGTCAAATCCGCATCCTTTATGAATAATATCTTGTCACTATTTGATCCGTTGCACTTCTTTCAAGAGTATGAAGGTAAGTCAATGTGATGGCGCAATGCCATCCTTACTTGAAAACTTCATCAACCTAGACACAAACCAGCAACAATCGATGACCGCACTCTCACTGATTGGGCTCGAATGGGAGTAGTCGGATTGTTGCCAATTTTGGACAGCTCCATCATCTGACCGCTGCATTTTGACGCCTGCCAACTACCGCCCTGTTAATGCCTGCGCAGCATACCGACTGTCGGGCTGCCACAGAAGTGCCTGAAGGGCAGTCGCGTGTCAAAGTGTATTTTAAACATGTTTGCCAGACCTTTTTACTTAGTTGGATTTGGCATCCAAAATACCGATCCACACAATGGAAAATACCTGTGAAAGAAAGCAGCAATCTTGAATATATGCAGCATTGTGTTGACTCGTGTGAAGCCCATGCTTTTGGTTGAGGAGTTACCATCTAGTGACAATGGAAATTAACTTGTCATCCGCAAATGCATTTCTGAGGGCTCCAAGCCAATTTACGTGTCGAACGCGATTAAGATTTCTCAGGCATCCCACCGTAGTTACATGGATGCACTGTTGACTTATATGATTGCTTTAGCAGTGGCACACAATCACTGATCGAAATGGCGCTTCGAATCCATCCTCTGCAGTGGATCGGACATTTGTCCAACTGTCTGACGCATTGGTTCATGGCATGATATGGATATAGGTAATCGTGGGTATGGAAGTGTGAAAGGATTTTAAGGTGGTTTGTAGCTGCGAGATTTAGAACTACAATCCCTCTCATTGTGCTATCTGTGCACGTGCAAGCAGTGGTGCACATTCCAACGACTGCGACGAGTCGTCAAATGGCCGACGACAAGTGTGTAGGGAAGGATATTGGTTTGAGGTATGGTCTTTAACACAGTCGATTCAATGCAAGTGTTTGTTCAGAAAACTAAGGCATGGAATATGTTTCTGAAACGACAGCAGTTTCAGGAGACATTAGCAGCTGTGAAAGAAATGAAGAAGCCACTAAACAATTGTTTTAACCCAGTGGTGTTATTTGAATGCCAAAAACTTGGTCCACTTGATCCATCTGCCCTCGTCACCGACTATAACTTCATAATTACAGCATTTACCTGCTCACTGACCCACGCATAATCTTGCATTATCGGAGAGAACCGTTTAACGACAGCCACCTTGATGTGCGTAAGGCATCTGCAGTGTCAGTGCCAAGTTGAATAAAAAGTTTAACTCGTACTTGAGCAAACAAAAACGAACATTTTTTGAGATTATAATAAAAGGCAGCACCACATTTCTACAACTCGCAATATTGTTGATTAATTAGTTAATAAGAGAGGGATCGAGTCCTGAGAAAAAACACAATCGAAACGCCAATTATCCAGGAGGGCTTGTTTTCCTCGAGCCCCATGGGCGAGTCGGTACAGTTCCGCATGCAAGTTCAGGGATAACGGAAAGAGCAATGGAAGGGGTGGTAGGCACTGTAGCCACGAATGTGTAGATACTGCGTTCTTTTCCTAAATGAAGCCATCAATAGCGAGCAATCTCTCCTTGCTAAGAACGAGAACTTTGCAACAGGACTTACGGCAAGACTTGTTGACTCAAGTTTTCCTCCTTAGTCATGCGCAAGACCTTTTGGTGATGTGTGCAATTCGCTGACCAT
The DNA here is from genome assembly GCA_001923025.3 of Taenia multiceps. NCBI lineage: Eukaryota > Metazoa > Platyhelminthes > Cestoda > Cyclophyllidea > Taeniidae > Taenia > Taenia multiceps. The sequence continues at coordinate 8,052,416 of CM010315.2, forward strand.
TACTTCGTTGGACAAGAGAACCAAACATCGGGTGTTTAGGTCAGTATGCGTCAGGGATGAGCGCGTAATGCAGCATAAGGTCGCAGATCTTTACAAAATCTGTTAAATAAAACAGCATTTAAGCAGCACATGCACTGATGAGACCTGTGCATTTAAGTATTTCTACTTAAAGTACACGAGAACAATTACTGGCTTCGCGTTTAGCGGCTGTTGCTCGACTTCTACAGCGACAACTCATCCGATACAATCAAAAACGCAACGCCAATCTCAACCTTGCTATACAGAGTCTTCTCCTCTCTCTACTTCTTCACTCTTCCCTCTCCCCCTTTTCTAAATTAGATCCACCACCGGCAACGCTGAGCATATCATTGGGTACTTTGGAAGTGAAAGGTGAAATTTTGCTAGCCCGCGATTCGGCACACTTCCCACCCATCGCAGGCAGAACTTCTTCATTGAGATTGGCAAAGTAGGGATGCAGAAGAGCTGGGTCGTGGCTTGCAAGCGCCTACAAGTGCCAAGCATCTAAACGTTGCTACCAAGCAGCTAAATTGATTCCTAAACAAACCGTAGCTGCAGTTGGAAACAGCAGTGCATCATAGAAAAAGGATTTGACAACGAGGAATGGTGAATAAACATTGCATTGTGACATCCACTCACATTTGTCATATCAGGCCTCTTTGTATTACACATGATATGCTATAAAGTTCGAAGCGAGTTCCCGTTTCCAGCGAAGCCATGGATAGTGAACCACACAATCCACCAAACGTCTTGCCCATGCCATAAGTCTTGCTCGTTAGTGATAGTTTAAGATTGGCGCTGTGCTCAGGAATGGTTTTACCAAAAGCATGAATGTCATCGAGGTAGATTGTGCGTTTTGGGAAGAAGCCCAATTAGTGCTGTTGGCATCAGGTTTTGGAAGTTGGCCCAAGCGTTGCAGATTTCGAATGGCTTTATCTGAAACTCATAAAGTCCGTCTGTCTGTCTGTCCGCCCAAATTCCTGTAATATTGCACAGTCGTAGACTACTGTCGCTTTTCCCTATCAATGCAATTAGAGAGGCTCGCGGTGACTTAGGTGGCTTTATAACCTCCCCTTGATCATTACTTTTACTATCCAGTTCACCTCTGCCAAGAGAAGCGGCAGTATACGTCTGAGTGTTTACCGAATGGGTCTGACTTCACCAACCCTGTCAAATATATGCTCCACGATGTTTGTTTGCCTGAGATCCAGTCCTTGCCACAAGAACACCTCCGGTTACTTACTCAGCAATGAGCGCGAATCCTTCCTCTTATTGTGGGTTACATGTGTTAACTGTGCGCATAGCTCATCTAAGTTGCTAATGGGGACAGCTGCAGCCTTTGTTAGAGCACTACAGATTTAGTCTGCATTGTTTTTCAGTGAGAAGCTGCTGAGCTTATTTCTTTGCGTTGCTGGGTCACATGGGTGCTTCTTGCGAAAATTAAAACCGCTTTAGCTTTGCGAATAAAATCAACGCCAAGCAACAAGTTCTGAAGTATTTTTGACTAGACAATAAATTGTGCTGTTTAGATAAATCTATTAGGGAATGGATGGGTAAAGGAAGGAAAAAAACTGAAGAACGCTTCACAGCAGCGCTGTGCAGAGCCATCCTACATAATTCACTTTCAATCATCATTTCTCCTTAAACCCTATCTGCTTCTACCCTCACGACTATCACTTTCCACCTCTGTTTCAATCATTCGTTTGGCTCTTTTGGGCAAGTATTCATTTTACTTTGCTCCTATCGAAGGAAAGCATGCATCAATATTGCCTATCATAATGCAAGGTGACAATCTGTACAAGCGCAGGATTAGGGACGCATATTACAAAAACCACATCGTTAGCTTAATAGTAATCTGTAGTGGCAAGTCGGTGATGCAAATATTCTATTCATCGTAGCCTCACCAGCATTGTTATTTAAATCAAAGTGCCAAAGAGGAAGAGTCGAAGACACTGCGTCTCCTCCGTTGCAACTTCCTCAATCATCGAAAAGCAGGTCTTCCATCTGGTTCGCATTTTGAGGGATTCCTTTGCTGTGCACTCGCATAGGCAACATGAATTATTGGCCAAACAGGAGACGAATTACACCTATCTGACATGAGACTTTGTGCCACAATCGGTTGCCATGTCCACTTCAATCTGAGACGAGAGAAGAAGTAAAGGAGTCACAGGAGGAAAAAGGTGATTAAATGTAGTGAAATAAGTCGGTGGATAAAAGTGTTGGCGAGGTGTGGTGCTGAGATCAAATAGGCAACCAACGAATGACCAGGATGGAACAATTGACTTGGTCGACTAGAATGAACAGTAGGAGAGGATGAGGTGACTGTACCTTCAAACCCACATTAACACATGCACACGCACGAATTCCCACCTATTTTGTAAGTTATTAATTAAAGCGACTCTCCAAGAAACCGAAAATAAAAGTGTGCATTGACACACACGCACACACACGCACTAAAATTTGAGCAATCAGACAGGCAGGCACTGATGCATAGCAAAAGTTGAGCAGGTGGTCTAGGACGGCAAACGCACATTCTTACTCGTTATCGTTGGGCGCCAGGTCTAGCGATTCCCCATAAAGCAATAAAAGAATAAAGATGTTAGTTGAGCAGATAGATAATACGATATTGGGCGTGGTAGGAGTTGAAGGGTAAACTCAGCGAAGATGAGTTGGATTGGGGCACGATAAAGGAGGCGTAGGCAGGAGGGCTCCTCTCTACACATTTCGAAGACGCCACCGGACCTGGTTTTGATGTATGGACTTTGATGCATAACATCTGCTGGAAAAAGGAGAAGGTCTTAATTCGCACGTCACATGTTTATGTTGGGTCGATTAGCTCTTGTGACTGCAGTGGTGGTAGTGAAGTGAGAGGAGAAATTTTTGCTTTACATGCATTGACTTAGCCCAAGGGACTACAGTGATTGTGGGCAAAGACATAGACAAGACTGCTTTTATAGTGCTGAACGAGCTCTTTAATTACGCACGGAGCTCTTAAGACTCCGTTTCTCTGCGGTCACCTACCAATGTCTGATATAAACGACACTGTTCAATGTGCTCTCAAACACCATAATCTACCTAAACCACATTTTCGTCTTTAACCTAGGTCATTGAGAGCATGAAACCAAAACAAAACTAGTGCTGTAATGCCTACTAAATAAAAGATAAATTTTAAACCCAAAATTTCGTCACTTCCTTTAACTCTATGTTAATATCCTGGAATGCATCTTTTCATCCAATGGGTAGGTTTTTATTCACTAACGTTCAAAATAAGTGATAGCATAGCCAATACTATTTAATCAGACGCTGCTCCACCACTCCTCTAGATATGGCAATGGTCAGACACTTCAGCCACCACCTGGTAGCAAAGTGGATCAATCAGCTTGGAATGCCCAAATGTGGCAACATTGATCAATGACCTAAATTTGGAGGCCAACTTTTTACCGGGATCTCTGCAGCACTTACAACACTTGGACAACACAAGGCAAGAGATAGGTGGTCAGCACAAATGGCACCTTCACGGAAGAAACACAGAATAATGACCGAGACTTAAGTCTTCGCATAGAGGGCTTTAGTCTACAAAACATCTGCTGTGTCACTGTTCAGGAAGCTTACGAGCAACAAGATGAAAGCATTTTTTCCATATTTTATATCCAAAGAGAAAGTAGCCAACGTTAATGCCGAAAAGTACGTACTTCGTCTAAAAGAGGTAAAAGAAATACCTTAGGCATCGCACGGAAGCACTTAGAGATGTCTTACGGTACATAGAATAGATGGTATTACTACATTTTGCTCGCAAAAGTCGCCAAGAATGCAGAGGACTTGCATAGTTGAATCGACCAATATCTAGATGAAGGACTGGATGTAACAACGGATGCATAGTTGACCAGAATGAGTGATTTGGTCTTACATTTATGTCTACTAACAGATCGCTTTTCTCAACTAAGGTTTTGTGGAACTTCAAACTCTCCTTCTTCATATGTATTTGTACCGGAAGCGGAAGGTAGCAATGACCATCAACACGGACTCAAACATGGACGCTTAAGAAACGCTTTCAAGGCCGTAGGACAAGGTCTTCTATCAGTAAGAGGCCTACCGATTCCCTTGTTTACTAATTATTCGTAGAACACCCCTGCACAATCATTGCTTAAACAGTGGCAATCGTGGGGATATTAATAAGTCACATTGGTGGTCATCCTCATGTATTACATTTCTTCACCCCGTTCTCCTTGCACTGAAACAAGCATTTGCGATTAGGATAACGGGTTACGATCGCATGCCGATCAGTTGATGAGATAGAACATTTGGATGGTCCTAGGCCATAAAACGTTAGGCTAAGGTTCCACCACTTACTTTTGAACGCTGCATGGATTATGAAGACTGAATGGAAAGGAATTCCTTCCATACGTAAAACTGCACATGCAATATAGTTGTCAGTATGTTTGAAGGCCTGCATGATGAGCCCGTGGCATTGTTGTTTAGTGAACTGTTGCCACAGGGATAAATAATGTATGGATAAAGAAAAGTCTGCATCATTTTAGGTAATCGAATGCCCGAGAAACGTTACAGTAGTTGCACCCTTACGTGCTGTTAACAACACTTATTCAATTGGCGTTAATAGACATGTTGTTGGAATCTCTGCCCATAGGCAGCCGAGACCATAAAAAGCAATTGAGACAACAAAAAGGTGCCTAATCCTCGTTTTCCCTTGAACCATCTTCTGCTTCTTCTCCCTTGCTTAAATTGCGTATGTCAATTTAATGCTCTCACATATAGCATTCAGTGTAAACCACGTTGAAGGAGTAAGCTTCGATTAGCCTCTTCGAGTGTGCCATTCGAAAATTCAAATTTCTTCACTTTTCACTTAGTCACATTATTAGGTGAGCTGGTAAGTGAATCACTTTAAGAATGATAAGAAATGGAAAGAAAGAAATAAAGAACGCTACGCAGCAGCACTATGCAGAATCATTCGCGCTATTCATTTTCAATCTTTGTCACGCCTTTCTCACACCCCCTGCTCCCATTCCCACAAATTCTCACCTCTCCACCTCTATCTCACTCATTCCTTTGATTCATTTAATCAAACATCCATGGTACTTCGCTCCTACCGACGAATGCTATGTACCACTGTTGCCTTTTGTAATGCAAGGCAACAATTTGTCCGAGCACAGGATTAGGGATACGCACCACAAACACCCTTTCTTTAGCCCCATAGCAATCTGTAGTGTCAAGTCACCCAGTCCTGTAATGCTTGTTTTCAAGGTGACTCAAATAATTTCTATATTACTCCCCTATCCGACATTGTTACTCAACTCGAAGTGCCAAGGAGGAGAAGCTAAAGACATTGCAGCCCTTCCATTGCAAATTCCGTAATCGTGTAAAAGTAGGTGTTTAATCTGGTTCGATTATTCATGGGTACCTTTGTTGTGCACCCGCGTAGACTACATGAAATAGCGGCAACACAGGAGACAAATTGCCTATTCTGACGTGAGACTTTTGCCAACCCTGTTCGCCCTGTCCAGTTCAATCTGAAACAATGGAGGAAGTAGAGAAGCCATGGGTGGAAAGAAGTTATAAAGTGTAGTGGAGTAAGTCAGTGGGTGATAGGGTGTTAGCAAAGTTTGGAGTTGCAATCAAATGGGCAACCAACGAATGACCAGGGTGGAATAGTAGCAGAAGATGATATGAATGCCTCCCCGAACCCATGACGAAAGCACACGAATGCACTCTCACCTGTTTTTGTGGAATCCCAATTAAGGCGACTTCCTTAAAGGACGAAAATGAAATTGGGCAATGAAGCACACACAAAAAACTTAAACAAGCAGACAGATAGGCGCAGATACATAGTGAAAGCAAAGCAGGTGGTGTGGGACGGAAAGCACGCCTTCTTGATTGTTATTGTGGAGTACCGGGTAGAGAGAACCCCTACAAAGCGGTAAAAAGAAATAAGCGCACAGGTAAGCAGGTAATTAATGCGATATTGAGCGTAGTGGGAAATGAAGGCGGCACTCAGCAAAGATGTGTTTGATTGGGGCATTAGAAAAGAGATGGAGGCAGGAGAGCTTTTCTTCGCGCATTTCGAAGACGTCATCATACCCAGTTCCTATGTGTGTACTCTGATCCATAATGTCTGCGAAAAAGAAAAGAAGACCTTATATCACATGATATAGTTTTGTGTTGAGTTGATTAGCTCGTGTGACTGCAGTAATAATAGTGAAGTTGGAGGAAAAATTTTGCTTTACATGGATTGATTTAGCACATGTAACTGCAGTGAAGTTGGGAGCAGGCAGGGGTGAAATGGCTTTTATGGTGCCGAACGGACTTTTTACCTACGTACGGAACTCTCATGACTCCATTTCTCCACGGTCATCTACCATTGTCTGATACAGGCGACACTGTTTGGACTGCTCTCAAACACTGTGTGGTATGCCCTAATCACTTCTTTCACCTACAGGAGAGATATTCGACAGCATAAAACGAACATAGTACTAGTGCCATAACGCCTGCAAAATTAAAATATTGATCTCCAAACTCGAAGCTTTACCGCTTACTTTAGCTCCATTTTAACATCCTGCAACACATCTTCTCATCCGATGGCTAGGTTTATAGCAAGGACCATTCAAAACATGATAACAGCTAACACTTTTCAATTAAATGCAGCTTCACCACTTCTTTAGGTATGGCATTGGTCAACCCCTTCAACCACCACCTGACAGCAGAGTGGACCTATCAGTATGGAGTGTCCAAATTGGCCCATATTGATCAGCTCCTAATTTTGAAAGCCGACATTTTGCCCAACTATGCAAGATCTTCGGGACCTCTGCAGCACGTAAAACAACTGGACATCTACAATTCGACAGATAGGTAGGAAGGTCAAATAGTACCCTCTTCAAGTTAATAAAAACGTTTACAAAAGAAGCACAGCCTAAAGAGTGAGATTAAGTCTAGACGAGCTGTCTCTACATAGAGGGTTTCAGTCCACAAATCATCTAGTATTTCACTGTTCAGGAAGCTCGCAGGTCACAAAATGAGAGCATCCACCCATATTTTTCCATCAAACGAGGAATTAGCAACCGATATTGCCCTAAGGTACGCACTGCGCCCCAAAGAAGCACAAGAAAACTTTAAACATCGCAAGCAGGCACTTACAGATGTCATATGACGGATATAAAAATTGGTAGGAAAGGCATAGTTGAAATAACGCCTACTGCGAAGGAGATCGTGTATTTTAATGCACCACAAGCAAATCTGGATCAGCGCTGTCTGCCAAAGTCTCCAAGAATGCAGAGGATATGCATAAGTGAAGAGATAATATCCGGATGGAAGACTGGCTGCATCAATGGACAAATAATCGACCAGAATGAGTGATTTAGTCTTTATTTTATGTTGACATAAGAATCGTATTCCTAAAGTAAAGCTTTGTGAAACCTCAATTTCGCCTTCCTGATATGCATCCGCACCGAATGCGGAAAGCAATACTGACCAGCTTTACTGATCTGAAAGTGGACGTCCAAGAAACGCTTTCAAGACCGTAAGACAAGACATGCTTTAAGTAAGAGGCATGCCACTTTCGTTTATCGGTAATTATTTTGAAAACTCCCGCAGCTTTGCTGCTTAAACAGTAGCAATCGTGGGGCTATTAATAAATCGTATTGGTGGTCATCCCCACGGAGTGTCCCTCTTCACAAGCATTTGCGATTGGAACATTGGGTTACGATCGTATGCAGATCAGTTAATGAGATAGGCACTTGGATGATCCTTAGGCCACAAATCGTTATGCTAAGGCCTCACTGCTTACTTTTGAAGGCTGTACGGAGCACAATGACTGAATGTGAAGAAATTCCTTCCATAGGTGAAACTGCACACACAATATAATTGTCGCTGTTTGAAGACCTGCATAACGAGCTCATTGCCTTACTGTTAAGCATACTATAGCCACAATGGTAACTAATGCATAAATAAAGAGAAGTGGGTATCGTTTTGGGTGGATGGCTGCCTGAGAACCGTTGAATTAGCTACGAATTTACGCGATGTTAACAACGCTTATTTAATTGGCGCTAATAGATGTGTCCATGGAATCACTGCTAACAGGCAGACGATCCTATAGAAAGTAATTAAGGGACAACAAAAGGGGTACTTCTGGGATGCAAAAGCATTTATGCACTGCTCAAGCAGCGGTCTCTGTGTTAAAGAACCTAGGATCTTCGATGAATGGCATTGTCAATTCTAGCGTACGCTGGTTCTAATGAGCACCAGAAATGAGCAGTTTTACCAATCCTAGCCTAAAAGGAATGCTAACTTAAAGAAGGTCTGGCTATCGAGGGTGCTTCGTCAGTCTTTTTGATTAAGGTGTTTAACCTAGCTTCAATCCGTTTTCATGATTTAAACAACTTATTGGCATAATTGACTTAGGTGAAATACATGGCATAAAATTTGTGCTGTGAGTGGTGCAAAACTCGAAATTGAGGTTTGAGATGACTAACCGGATTTTCTGAATTGATTTCATAGGATGGTCAAAAATGTCATTTCTCTTGGGCAATTATTTAGACATTCATGTGAGCGCTTCAGTACGCAGTGAATGACCACACTGCTAATGATCGTGTGCAGTTGACGTCTCAATAACTCAAAAGGCCACCTCATGAATTCTTCATAAGATAATAGAATAGTCAAAGGAAACTCCAGCCTACCTTTAGCATTTTATTGAGGTTTTAGGAGCAAACATGCTAACCTTACATGAGACTGACAGTATTATCGATGTTAACTATATGAGGCACATGGTCCACGTGAATAGAATCAGCAGGATAATTAGTTACTTGACCTTCAAAACAATGCTGCAAGCTGCATCAAATCCGATGAATGCCACGGCACACACTCATTGCCACTAATCGCATATGGTCCCACATGCGATTAAGACATTGATACTTACTTTGCATTTTGAATCAGTGCCTGATTTCCAGTGAAGCTAAAAAGGGCATTTGAAATTGCCTTACATCTATCCACAAGGTCTACCCATTTGTATCAATTGATATGTACCAATTCTACAGCTCACATTGTAAGGCTTCGAGCCATTGACTAAGCATTTGTCGATGTAAACTAGAAAGCTGCATTCTACTAAATGCAACTTAAAGTGCTTGCAATCATTTGCCTTCTGTTGGGGCCACCGATGGCACCTTGAGCACAGCATCCACCTTCAACACCAACTTCACGAACTCTTCCTCTGGTACTACCTTATTCAATTTAGCAATTTATATGTAAAATAATCCACAGTCAAATGCATTGCGAAGGAAAATGACAAGATGGGATGGGAACGCACCATACGAAATAACACAAGTGAGTGGAGAAAAGTGTAGAAGAATGATAAAAAGCATGCGAAACTAAAATAAAGTGCGGATTATTGTAGCATGACAAAGTAAGCCAGCGACTTCGAGCGTTCCGCTTTCGCCACGAGAGTACGTACTAACCCAGACCAGCGTAGCATAACCTTAGTGGGGCGTCACACCCACGAGCGTCTACGCGAGGCTTTCGCTGGCATTTACTGCTCCTCCACTAAACACCACACGACTTCTGACTTTCCTACCTAACTGCACATGCTACTACCTTCTTTTTGCCTTTACTACTCGAGCTTCTCCCCAAAAATCCCTAACAGTTTTAGCTACTTTAATATTCATACGTCGTTAACAAGCATAGTCCATCCACAAATTGAAAGCATTGATTCTCACAACCGCAAATGTGCATTGCAGTTCATCGTACCTCACTAACCACCGTTCTTTTGCAATTATCGTGGGAAATCACACGAAGTACATCAAAGAAAAGCTCTTCCGCCTACACATACGTGTCTTTCTTTCTCCCAGTTGACGGTAACCTTTAAGTGATCGTCGATTTCTTATTGGCTGTCTGTGTACCATTTTTAGAGTCAGCTTTATGAATTGGCGCATATCGCAACCCTGTTCAATGGGACTCATTCCACTCATTCCCTTCGCCCTCTGCATGCCACTGATGACAAAGGTGTAATTAGTGATGTTGCTAAGTCGATTCAGGATAATGTAGAGGTAATTGCTGCTCATAAGTCTAACTCACGTCTTCGACTTAGTTAGTGCATCAGGATGTGGCTGAATGCGCTCACTGAAGCGATGCAACTAAGAAGGAAAGAGCAGATCGTCTACACTCTCCGTTCCGATAGGTCTACCACAAATACTACTGCATTAGCGTCACTTGCAAATGCACTTGCACTATGGAAGTTGTTCCACATTCGAGATTCAGTAGCCATTGCATGGTTTTGCCACATAAATCAAACAGTGGCTAAAGACCAATTCTACAACCACTTTAATCGTTTTAAAGCGATTAGGACAATAAGTTCTTTACGCCTAGAGTGACATTTACAAGTTCATTTTCAAAAAAAACAGGGCATTACACAGACTCATCATCTTTTGATCGCCATTCCTAGTGCTACACTTGATGATTGCATTTAGCTATGCTGTCGGGTGATTTTCTTTCTCCTACACTTGCGTAGGCTTCATCCTCGTAACCAAGCAGCAAAACACCTTCTAGGGTCAAATCTTATTGAATGGACGGTTGTCGGCTGACCACGGCGTCGTGCATCGCATACGAGGCTGTTTGAGTGTGAGGGAACCTTAACTGCATGGAAGGGGTCTCCACTCAATGGTGGTGAAATTTACTATGAGCTCCATGTGGAGCAGTCCGTCTGCATAATTGGGCGAGATCTCATTTTTGGTAGACCTTGAGTGATCGCACCTATCTTAATACTACTTTTTTACTAATAAGACATTTGTGAGTGCCCCTGGGTAATATTAAACCCCTTTCTTATGCCTTCTTTCAGACGCATTAAGTGCGCCGAGTTGTTATCTATTGCCATTTCCCTACTTAATAGGACGACATCGATAGGATGCTCATTTCGTGGCCTGTCAGTATCTTGAAGAAGAAACACCAGCTGATGCGTGGCCTGTAGCCCCATATGCAAGAAGAGCGTGTCTTGGGCCCAAAACCCCATCTTCAGACTATGCTTCCGTGCAAAAGCTTTTTAAAGTCCTATTTTTTATCAGTTTGTCCTAAGCGAATGCCCAGGTGTCGTGCATGTATTTGCGACTTTCAAAGGTCCTGCATAGCATAGCAAAGAGTCATCTTTTGAGATTGGGCCCTTCGTAGCTACAGACCGATTCAGGCACTCCGTGTTGACAGATCCACCGATTAGTAAAACTTGATGCAACCGTTTTAGCGTCTTGCGACTTCGTGCGCTCTGCTTCCGCCACTTTCTTGCTGCAGTCAACCATAACCAGAATGTGTCAATATTCCTTCTCACTGAGTGGTAGTAGGCCTATGATATCTATATCCCCTCTTTAGCCTGGAAACGTCGTAGGCATGTGTTATAGAGGTGCGATCGCTGTAAACTGAGGCTTCTTGAAACTGCTGCAAGTGATAGAGATCTTACAGATGTCTACCACATCTGGAGTAAGTGAGGGCCACCAGTATCGTTTGCTAGAGGCCTGCATCACCTTTTCATGCCTACATGAATAAATTGCTCATGCAACTCTTAAGCGACTGTTCGAATTAACGAATCTGGGACCATTAAGCATGCGGAAGGCGTAGCACATTCTTGGTACCACACAACCTTATGGCCTAGGGACATTTTCTACAACTGCTCCCATTTCTACCTGGCAGTCTTGCAAAACGGGTTCATTTCTTCCTCTGCGGGTTCATACGAGGATGCCAGAGACCTCTCGTTTGCTAGACCCATATCAGGATCAGTACACTGCGTGCTTCTCCAGTGGTAGTAAATATGCTTAAAAGCAGTGCGCTCACTATGCTACAATACCTTTATGCCGAGAGAAGTCTTTGGGATAATGCATTTGCGTTGCATGCATGCCTAATGATCTGTTCTCAATAGCAAGTAGTGTTTGAAGCGCTGAATCACTGCGTGTGTGGCGAAAAAATTGCATTTCCTTGCATCTTTCTGCCTCATTCTTTTGTTAAGTCTGGTACGTGTGTAAGCGATGGCGCGTTCTCCTCTTTTTTGTCTTGTTGTAAAAGCGCACTGACGTCTGTGTCTGGTAAATGATGTGGTGTGTTTTTCGCGAAATTAGGTAAGACTAGAATCGGAGTAAAGCAGAGCGCTCGCTTTAGTTATTTAAGCTTTTTCATGTTTGCGCCCCCACTTGGTAATCTTTTCACCTGCTTCCCAGTTAGCTTACGCAGACGAGTTGTTCAGACACTCAACAATGAGTGCAGCTCTGTTCTCTCACCGTTAGTGATTTATATTAATTGGGAGCGAAGCTCATCCTAGTTGTTGATGGGATTAGCGACAGCCTCAAAATAGCACCACAGATTACCTCTAAGTTCTTGCTCGGTTAAAGATCAATTGTGCTTGCTTCCCTGCAATGCTACGAAAAGCATAACCGCATAGGTGTTACGAGGGAAATCAAGGCCAAGTATCACACTGCAAGCTAATTTTAGGCATAGAACAAATTGTATTGGCCAGGTCTTTGCCAAAGTGAGATCTCAACGATATTTTCCCTTTTACCGCCATCTTCCTCCCTTCTACTGAGAGTAGTTTTATAGAGAAGTGACCTGTGTAAATCTTGCTGCGTAGGTTTGGGAAGGCTTGGGGCTGCACTATTGACTTGGCTGCATCCTATTCATGAGAAGCTACATGGACATTCCTCTGGCCTGTTAGCTGAGCATTTTGATGTGAAAAAATCATTTGCTAGACAGAATATCCTATCAGATAAACCCAAGACAACATTCGGACTCACTTTTAATTACTTAGCGTTTCCCCATTTACTATGCTAAGGTTGGCTTAGAATTTTTAAGAGTTATTTTTGTTCTGCGCATACTGGATGATACAAGGAAAGAGATTTGCTAAACATTTAAGGAGCAAAGATCTTACATCACAACTACTGATCCGATTTCTCACATCGTAATCATTCGCACCCTTCTACGCTTCTTCTTACTGTCCCAATTCTGTCCTTTTTATCGCAGTCGGGTTGCATTGTATTTTTAGATACTACCTGCTATGCAATGAAGTACCATGTTACCCATAGATAGTGCAAATGATAGCAAGTTAAGGCGCACAACTCACTTGGTCTAGATACCGGCTAATGTTGCACTTAAATTATGAACGAGCGCTACATGCAAGCGATTTGAGTTCCGTTAAAAGACAACAGGATACAAAGATATATTCAAACCATTTCAATGTCGGCATTTAGGCAGTTACTTTCATCACTAAGCGCTCTTCAAGTGTTAGAGAAAGCGCACTTTGGCCACAGAGGAGAAGAACACCACTTTTCAAAGTCGCAAACGTGTACTTGGAGACGTCCACATTACCCTAGTTGGTGACGGAATTCCACTTTCCATCGATTGTTGCGTCTTGGCACGTAAAAGTGTGTGTCGTAGCAAATTATATCAAACGACATGTGTTGCGTTTACCCATTCGGCCATTGTTTTTTCCCCAATTAACATTTTCTCTTGTAGTTTGCTAATTTCACATTAGCCGTCTATTTACTGTTTTCATAATCCGCCCTTCAAAATAGCGCGTGCCCGAATCTTTTTAACTGGCCTCATTCCATACTCGGATGGGTAAAACATACAGTTGACTTTTTTGTTGGATAAGTAATTTGCACCTCTGCTGTGTCAGTCTACATGAATGCATCTTTAAACCAGTCAGAAATGGATTACTACTCTCCCTTTCCATCGCCACCCTAGGCTGTACTTCCATTCCCTTTATGGTAAGCATCCTATCCTCTAATCTGGTGACTGCAATCGAACAAGTATATTAACGTGAGTTTTGTGTACTTGGTGGCATCACCTTCTTACCTCCTTCTTACATTTGCTGCAATTAATACACGAACAGTTGGTCCACAGCGAATATCGCACTTACCACTGCTTAATTTACCACCACGCATGCTGATTTGCCTTGCCGAAACTAATCATCGATTTGTTCAAACAAATTCAACTTTCGTGGTTGATGATCCCGCCCAATACAGCTTATCAGCATGCCTGTGACCATCGCCTTGGCAGATAAGGCTGGACGACAGAGCAGTCATATGATGGAATGATGTGACTGGCTCCTAACAACTTACGGATCAAGCCCAAATGATGGCAAGATGAAATCAATGAACAAACATGGATAATTTCACTGCATCATGTTCACACGTGCATGCATAAAGGTCCATAATACTTGTGGAGCCAAAAAATCGCGTGTACCTTTGCCAGGGAATTAAGTCTTAGCTGAAAATGGACGATAATATGCAGTGAACGCATGCTGCAGGTCAGTCGTTTCTTGCAGCAACTACTCCTGAAAAGCAACATGGGGAAGAAGAGTGGGATGGATTTGTAGTACAAATTGTTAAGTTCAGAAACAGCTATTCCCACCCATATAGTCACCGCTTAGATTGGTCGATTTATGGTAGGACTTTTGCTTTTGTTTGATGATAAACAGTAGCCTGCGCCTAATATAGACAAACCACCGATTCATCCCCATCGATCGGAAAGATGTAGGAAATCATACGCATTGTCGAATTATTCATCTTATCTACGTGGTGTATGTATCCGAGACAAAATTGAAGCCTTTGACGCTCCTTGTAGAACGCTGACGCCTTCATAAATAATTGGCAAGCAGGAGCGTTTTGCAGATATTCTTTTGCAGTGGCAATCCAACCTTCCTCTACTAAATCAGGTATATGAGGTACAAGCGGTTGCACTCAATCGCCTGCGACTCGTTGAAATGTAGAAAATCGAGAACAAGAAGAACAATGCCTTCCTAAGTGTACTGGTTATTAAGATGGATTTGCTTATGAAAAAAGGTTCCATACTGTTGTTAATGAAAAAGACTTGGAGAAGTGATAATTCACCCTTCAGGAAATCTGGCAACAATATGATTGGAGATACCCATAGGCCTTAATCTTTGAACTCGAAGAATTTTGGAGATAAACGTTGCCAGGTATTTGCGATAAAAGCAGCAATGCAAGTTGGTGGCTAAAAAGTGAGTATGCTGCAAAACTTAGTTTCTTACCCCTGCAGGCTTTACACATAGTATAATTAGCGCATAAAGCAAGTGGACCAGCTCAGACAACATAAGCAGCATAAACTCACCTTAACAGACATGCTTGCTTTCCGAATTTCACATTTTTCATAAGCGAACAAGCAGATGTTTGTTGCAGTAGTGAAGGCTGACTTGAATTTTGGAGCCTTTTGGTCACGTTGTTAAAACCACTCCTAATAAAACTATGATGTTCGCCCATGTTTTGTAGTAACCCAAAATTGCGAAACAACCGGAGTAAGGTTGCACTTTTTGCCAGCAGTCAGTCAAGTTCATGCCAATCTTGTGAATTTTAGGTCAGGATAGCAGCAAAAGCGGACAAAAATCGGAATTTTTAGCTCCATCTGAGGAAATCTTCAGTAAGATTTAGCGACATGATTCACTATAAGCAATCTAAAGACCCGGTGTAAATTGTTTGTGAGTAGGGAAGGAGTTGGAATGTTTGCACCTTATCACCGAAACAGCATGCCTGGCTCTGCTCAAAAACCTCGAAAAGCAACGTAATTCCCAATGCACTCTCCAAGCTTTTGCAAGACATGTTTGGATTCGGACTCTATCATTCCTGTCTGAATTGCAAATCATTCACACAATATCTCGGCTATCTGTAGGATAGTGGATTACCTTTCTTGCCATTACCTTTAGGTACCAACAGAAGGTCATTTTTGCCCATGCAATAATGCACATCAAATCAGTTTAAAGTGACTGCTAAATAAATTTGCCTTTAAAAAATGTCTACCCTAAAATGCCTCAGCGAACCTTAGTTCAAAATGCAATGCATTGATTCATTCTAAACGATGAGCCAAATAAAATCTGCTAACTGTGTTCAGTTCTGAAAATCTGAAGCTGGCAAACAAAGGCTTGAGCTTTAAGTTACGTGCCTCAGTCTGACATTGCAGTAAAAATTTGTGAATCCTGTTGTAGAGTGCACCCGGTATCTCTAATAGCCGCTATTTGGCTTTCAAAAGAGGCGAAGCTGACAGCTTAAAATTTCCCACCATGTTGTTGAAGTTCACAATTTGTTAGTCCTACTTTAAAATGGAAAATGCCAGCTACAAAATGCTTCCCGTGGCACAATAATTCATAACGTTTAATGATCGCATTAGATCAAATTCGTGGTAGTCTTAGTTGCATGGGCCGCGACTGAAACACTATGCCTTCTCTTCCACATCGCTACCCTAGATGCACGAATGAGAGGTCAAAAAGTTGTGCTGATTCTTTTGGCTGCAGTTCTTCCTCTAAAGAGGTGGAATTTCTACCAGCCACAACTCTAAAATTGACTGTTATTTTCTAATTGATTAATGTGCTGTATAGTTGGCTATGATTGTTCCCTCATTAAAATGAATTAGCTCCCTCTTGAATCCTTTGACTTCCAATGTGATGGCGTTTAGTAGATAAAGAATGGTTCTGTTTACCTTGCAGTTAACCTTTGCATTCAACCCGAATACAAATCCACAGGACCCTAGGTCAGAGGGTATAGCACAAATTTGGATGCCAATAAAGTAGTCGCTATTTAGTCAAGCCTAGTTTTCGAATAGCAGTCTCAAAGGCTTTTATTTTGTCCAAGACATTTTTTGCAAGGCCACCATAGATTGCTTGGAGTATTCAACGCGCTAAGGCAAAAACCGTTGGTTCTTCTGTCCTGCTTTATGCTAGCCTTCATTCAATTTCAACAGTGACCTTTACCTGGACCTCACTTTCTTAGATTCTTCGCATCGCTGGCTTCGGACCATTTTTATCTGTTCATTTCCTAGCTGATTCGTCGATACGCCAATTATCCAGAAGCCTAAAAATGTTCAATGAAGCAAAAATGTGATTATTTAAATGCCGCATAAGTAAGAACTTAAGTACAGTTTTTTCTGTAAAGTGGTGCATCTCTCTGTCGCACAGCTACTAGCTCAGGAGTGCTTTACCATCTGAACATGTAAGTGTCTAGTATCAGTGAAAGGGAACGATACCTATACCATTGCTGCTCTAATTCTTCACTGGGAATGAGGTCTGAGAAATTTCTGTTTAGCAAATAAATTTTATGTTAGTGAAAGGCAAAGAATCGGGTAGATATGGCCGCATTTCCTATTTGATGGACTGTTAAAATCATGATTTTTCACTTCACAAAACTTTTCTTTGTGAAAATGTCACAACTGCATTATCCACCTCTGCTTCTGGTTAAAATGGCTTAAAATGGGACCAACATGGCTGATGGGTGGTTGTCACGCAATACTTCTCCAAGGCTTTGGGAGTTCTTCTATACTGCCACTTAAAAATGAAGGCGTCTCATGTCAGTTACATGACCGAGGTACAGAAGGAAGTGCAGCCGCCACAACGGCCATATATCTAAGAGAGCATAGCAAAATTCAGAGGAGAGGTGTAAGACGAAGAAGTACGAACGGACGCTGATCACCTGACACGTCTCTATACTATGATTCAATGTGGCGAACCTCCAACAATAGATAGACTTTGAAAGGGGTTGGTAGGACTTGCGACCCGACATACAAGTAAGTCATCGCAGTAGCCGAAACACAGTTGAAAGGGCGCTTTACCAGGGTAACTGTGGAAGATTTGGTCTTGCTTGTCAATGACCACAGGCGGGTTATCCAAAACAAGTTCACACGAGATTCCTCAAAGTAATGGATTTAAAAGGGATTTAGTTTCCTGTCTGACATTAGTAAACATGCATTTGCAATGAATGCTTCAAATAATCTACTCACTTTGCGTAGTGTAGTCCTCTGGCACCCTTACACACGCAGGCACTTTGGTTCACTTAGGTTGTGATCCGGCGCATTGCACGGTTTTCAACCTCAGTCTTGGGCACTCCGCTCTAGTTTGCTTTAATCATTGACCCTCCCACATACTTGTGGATATTATTGCTACCTTAAGAAGCGCTCAAGGAGCTACTATGGTGGATCTGTCAGCTCTTTTATTGTGATTAGGTTGTGGTATATTCGTTTTTATTAGCCTAATAACAAGTAACATACAGTGGACCTAAATATTTGAAAGTATGCAAGTTTAGCGACCATGCTCATCTATCGAACACTTGTCACGGACCATTATGCGTTTAGCCGATCGGCATAATTCCCAGTGTATTTTGAAACAGTGTGATCGATTGAGTCCAGTTTGCTTTGACAGAGAAATGCTAGAAGCACCAACAGGTTTTCAGACGTAGACGCAAAGATAATCCTAATTTGTGCACTAACCGGAGCGCCTCGTATCTCCACTGGGTGCACGGCATCCCTTTTTTATCACCGAAAGTGATTAAACTCTTACAGTCCTTACTGGAATCGTAATAAGCCAAGGCGTCAATGAACAATGGCACGACCTACTGAAATGCCCCTTGATTGATCAGGTCATGTAGCAGAGTGGGAGCGAAATTCGGCGGGACCAGAGTGTTTAATCATTTACACCACAAAATTTCTTTATGCAAGGAAAAAACTAAGGAAAATAGACTGTATTTATTTGCGTTTCCTTGGCGTGCATAAAATACGGTAAATTGAATTCACGTAAATAGAAACCCTTACCTTGAATTGTAAGAATGCAGGAGTTTAGTGACATTAAGTTCCTTGGAACTACACGATGGGTGTGGAAACAGGAATTTAACTGTCAGCTATGTGCATTTTATCCAGCAAAGCCCAACTCTTTCCACATTTGGCAGTTTTTTTCATGCAGGTCACCAAACTCATGCAGATCCCTCTATTTTAGTTTATCAATTGCGCATAAGTGGCCCTATGATCCATATTCTACCGCATTTTTTGTTTGGTACCTCAAGTCCAATGCACACGCAGAATATACTAAAAGGTTTACAAATTTCACACATAAGATATCAGCTCACTTGAGTCAAAACTCTCAAAACGAGTTCAAGGAAGGTTTGGGCAAGCCGAAACTTTCTGATTTGTAGGCTCTAAAAGCATCTGTGGAGGTGAGATGCACAGGAGCATGACACAATTGTGCCATTCACCACCAGACGCCTTGATCAAGACTGTAGTCTAAAGAGCTACTGCTAAAAATTACAGCAATTAAGTTCCTTGCTAATGTTGGCGTGAATGCCGAGGATTTGCGTAAAAGTCCTCAAACATGGTGCTCTGATGGAAGGCCCAGAATAGGCCATTCGAATGGTGTCAATTAGTTAATTGCAAAAAAAGTGCTCATTCTGGATAATCAGGGCATACCCTTTCGTGATATCTCAAGCGACAGACCATTCTAAGTAACTGGTTGACAAAAGCACATGCTAGGATTTGTGAGTTAGGAAAGTATTTTCACAGTAAATGGCATAGGGTTGCATAGTTGGACGGATTATCTTCAGGTGCCGAGGATTACCATGGATAAGCTAAGTGGTGCAATAGGTAGATGAATGAGGTACTGTAGGAGTTTATGGAAAATAAAGCTTGAGACTTCAGATTGTGCCCCAGTTAGGCTTAAAAAGTTTGATATATGAAGAAATGAATGCTCCATTTTCATTCACCTGTTATTATTTCTTCGAGGTTTGACTGCCTTTTTCAAATACATATCAACTATCTTTTCTTTCGGATTGAGTCTATACTTTTAGCTCAACTGTTGATGAACCACTCGAAGTGTTATAAATAGCCATTTCAGGTTAATTCAAACTTTGTTTCTCTCGTTTAACGTATCTGAGCTAATTACCCCACTAGCTCTTTCTGCAGTAAACCGAGGAAGCGTGCATATGCTTTGAATGGTCCTTTTAAAAGAACCTATTTAAGATGGCAAAAAGACATATTTCAATGCTTGGGTTTGACACAGACTACACTTCACGCACTTAATTCGTATTCTATCGAATTCTCTTCTAAGAGCACCAATATATTGGGACCCTGTAACAGAGGTCCTTGTTGGCATGTGGAAAAGCAAAGGGTAGAGCAATGGAGTGGGCTTGTGCCTGGTAGCAGGCCAGTTGAAACTGCTTGATCATCATCTGTAGCTTTAGATATGTATGTCTGCATGTTCAAATCGTGTGCGGCATTTAGGTGAGTACTAGCACACCTAAGGAACCTGCATGCGTGTCATTCATCAGTCAAGTTATCTAAGCAGGTGCTCGACTGCTGAACGTACGAGCCTTAGTCGCTAGTGGATAACTCCTAAAACCTTTTTCACAGCAGAAGCCAAACTCCCATTATGAGTAGATTTTGTGCTTACTTCCTTCATTATCGTTTCGTCTAGGTTGATTTGATTGCCATTCATTGAATGACTGAATTATTTCAAGCCACTCTGTTCAGACACTACTTCTTCTGCCTTAATTGGTTCATTTCCAGTGTTGCTCTTTCAGAGAAAGCCTTTTTTGTCTCCTAGGCAGCAGTCAGCGTTTGGTGTAGCTTTTTTTCTTAAATCATTTGAAGCAGTTCGTAGCCAATCTTTGAAGTGAAGTGACACTATGCAACGACTTATCGCTTCTTAAACAAAAAATGCCCTTAGCAATAAACAAGAGCTGTGTGAAGAATTTTGGAGGATACTTTTAAACACAAGTGCACATTAAATGGTATATTAACTCATAAAAGGGAAAACGGCAAATGGCTTCTAATGTATGCTCCCTCTGGTTTTATTTTGTAGTGGCCTTGGTTTGTAAGATTGCATGCAACCGATCACACCGCTCAACCTGACAATGAACAGTGTGATCCCGTGCCATGCAGAAGGCAGAGTTGTTTTGTGCTCCTTCAAACTCCCTAACGACCACTTCCATCAATCGCACTTCCTTTTTCAAGTCTTCTTTGCAAGAAATGGATTTCATAAACCGTAGCTAACTACCCTCAATAATGTCATACCCCGAAATTCGATAGCTCTACATCTAGCAGCTTAATGTCACCGTAATATAGGCTGGTGGACGAGATCGTACTGACTATCAAATGGCGTTGGTAGGCAAGCAATCCGAACTAACCGAAATGCAATTTAATTCAAAGGCTGACGAAGGCGTGATAAAATGCACAAAGGCCGAATGGATTACATTTAATAATGTAAGCATCCAGTAGTCCAAAGTCGTTCTTGGAAATTTTTTACGTGGATGACAAAATTAAATGCAAATGTGGCTAAATCGCACCTTCTCCTGCCTTTTCCTAAATGTCAACCCAACTCAACCCAACAGAAAAGCACAAAGGAGTTTTTCAGTAATTCATGTATTCTACTAGTGAGAATAATGGCACAAATTGATACAGTTCGGCCTGTAAATCCACAATGGTTTTGGAGAGTACGGTATGATTAAGGCCAACAAATAGTAAATAGCCCTTCATACAAACCACAGAAGTGGGTATAATCGTACATGGGCTGATTACAAGACATATGCATTGCTACATTTAGAACTTGGTGGGGTATAATACTAAGGCATCCACCCCATATTTTGTACCACTGTCACACAACTATCCACAAGTTTAGATAACTGGTACATCGCCGCGCTCATTTTCACCCTATTAATGCGTCGTGCATTTAGATCCACTTCAGTGCTCAAAAGTGATACAATTGCCTCTAACGATGACGCACGAGATGTGGTCCTTTGTTCTTATTTTACAGCTTCATCCGCACCTACCCACAGGGCTATATATACATCTATGTAGGACGAACGCAGCATGGGTGATGCATTATTTCCCTCACTGGTAAGACAAAGATATTTTTCATTCCCTTTACACACATTTCTTTCTCATTGAGCACTGTTTATTGAGGCAAACATCTCTTCGAATGGATTCGCTAAGGATGGGAGCGTTGTTTCGTTACTTGTGGAAGTGTCTGGTGGTCGTCTTTGTAATCCACAGCACTGTGGTTTGCGATTACTCAAATTCTACAACTACTTCACCGCATATTTAGAGCGTGCGTGGTCGCATATCATCACAGAGGATACGTGAGACTGCTTTCGACTTCACTTATAGCTTCAGCTGTCCAAACACAGCGTTTGTGAATGAACTTGTCCAGTGCAACCTCACAGTGCTCGACGAAAGCAGAGTTAGAGCCACAGTACAATGGCAGGGCAGGCCACCATTCAGTCACCAGTTTACAGGTTCGCCAGTGCGTTGTGCGTGATGTGGGTGATGTGTTGTGATGCGACGTATGCTTCTATTCTTCACTATTCATCCGTAGTATCTCAGTAAGCACCAGTAGTTTGGAGCAAAAAATGCACGCACTTATGTAATACAAGTAGTGCGTGTAGGAAGTCCACTTTAGGAAATGGTACAGTGGTTCTCAGTTTAAAGTGATAACACTTTTCTTTGTAGAAGTCAACCTCCTACCGCTCGGTATAGCATCACTCAATCGCTACGGTGGCGATTTTATAAATTGCTCTTTGCCGAATCCATTAACCTACGGTCCCATCGCCTTTGAATATGGCCAGCTACGATCTATTTCGGTGTCAATGGGTAAGGAGCCCGTCACCTTTTCTGTAAGTTGGCAAGAAGTTGCATAGACAGACAAAAAGAAGGGTAGCTAGGCCGTCAGAGAAGCAGACAGTCACGAGTAGATCCCAACTTTCTCTGTGCCAAAATTACGCTGATTAGGCGTGCATTTCAATTGCCTTATTATTGTTGGTTTTAAATGATTTCTTTCACTTTTGTTACCTGCTTCTAATGAGAAGATCGATTCCCTTGAAGCATGCTCGTCCTGTGTGTCCTGATGCAGTTATGGTGGATTATAAAAACAAGACTTGTTCGAATGGAATTCCGCAAATTCCAATCCCCACGTGGTACGTGTTGCTTACTTCCCAGTTTTCTCCCCTCTTCAGCCCTCTGCTCCTGCTGTCCACCACTCATTGCCACCTATCTCTTTCATTGTTTCCTCGATTTCTCCAATCGCAGAAATTCCTTTTTTGTTCTCTGTATCACTGTCTGTAGCTGTGGAAACCACCTTATTCGGGGACCGGGATTCAGTCGTATCAGATCGATGACCCGTGCAACCTCTTGAAAGGCGATGAAGTTCAAGTTAAAGAGGCCTGCAATGTGAAGTGCGTGAGAGTAGAAAAACTGCATTCACAAGCACCGATTGATTCCGTTCCTGCGGTAAGTTAGCTGATTTTATGCAGAAACAGTATAGTATGGCACGATCTGACTCAAACATAAATGCATCAGTCCTAATAAAGAAGGCCACTTTTCATTGCTATCGGAGCGCAAGGAATGGCTGCAAGGCCACTAACAGCAACGAACGGAACTCTATTTTACGAAAGCGTGATGAATGATGCGCACACAGGCCCACGTGTCAGTTGTACGAGGACGTGAAGCCAATACGGTTATGCACGACAAACTACCGAGCATTTTAATTAGCCTCACTGAGAGTGCAGGCAAGTAATCCCTTAATAGGCTAATGGCGTGGAGGGTATGAGTTGAGCTGTAATCTACTGTCATCGAGGCGGAGCATCAGCAGAATGACCTGCTTAAAAAGGTCCACGATTACGTAGATTATCCCTATTCATGGCATTTCTAACTATTATTTTCCCCTTCAACTTTTCACGTAGTCCAATGAACTGATGTTATCGGTATGATCAAAGCAAAGATCGCAAGTGTCTTTGTATTGACGCGAAGATAACAGAGTGCATAATTGACTGATTGCCCTGCAGATGTAAAGG
Source organism: Taenia multiceps (assembly GCA_001923025.3). Lineage (NCBI taxonomy): Eukaryota > Metazoa > Platyhelminthes > Cestoda > Cyclophyllidea > Taeniidae > Taenia > Taenia multiceps. Next base: position 8,076,019 of record CM010315.2, read on the forward strand.
GGTCAATGTGTCTTCCTTTTAGCAATTAAGCTCTAGTTTTGTGCTTGCTCGGCAAGTGTGGTGTAAGGCTGAGCGATTGAGTACAGCAAGCATACTTCCTTTGTGCTCGACTAGTCATTTCCAGAACTCAGTTATACTTTCCCATGATACAGCCGTTCTCTTTTGAACTGTTTGAGGCAACACACTGGAGCATGTCAGGTCTTCGAGATCAATACTTCTTCTAAATACTTCAATCAGACAGTCAGTTTAGCAGTCAGGTGACTAGCTATTTATTGAGGTTATAAAACAAGTTAAGTATCTTCTTACCAGAGCCTAAAAGTTGCAATCGACAAGGCTCAAATAGGCTCTGTCACTTAAAATCGGTGCACTTGCGTCTTACAAATCACTGCATAGCTGTTAGTTAAGGCCTTGGAACCGACGGCGCTCACTGATTGCTGCATAGATATGCAATGGTTAGAGACGGCAAGTTATTCCCATATACAGCCTCAATGCGGTTGCCAGCATAATGAGTGAAGCAAGGGGCAATCTGAAGCCGTGAGGCATTCCGTGATGTCCACATGGTTGCATGCTCATTGACCCACCGAATGAGGAAACAGCTTTGATTTGTAGATACAACTGGACGTATATTTGAACGCAACGATGCATTTCTACGGATCTTTCACCCAAGAGGGTGTGCACTCCGTGGTAGCCGTACTGGAGTCCTATGCATGGGAGCAAGAAGCCACCCCAAAGCGAATCACAGTCCCCATCAAAGTGATTGCTTCTAGTGCCCAATCGACCCCAACATCTGGTATGTTCAGCTTGGCAACCTGAACTCATATAATAGGATCAAGTGAACCAACAATAGGTGGAATTGCCATATACGAGCGAGTAGGCTCCAAACTTATCACTGGATGTGGAAGCCGATATGACGTCTTCAATAGAAGGAGCAGGATCACATTCATGGCTGACATCATTGAAGGTAGAGTCAAAGAAGTGAAGTGGTGCTTCAAAAGCCAGCAAAACCCAGACCAGTATTTTGAAGAAACAGTTGAGGGTACTGAATACACAGCTAACTTCGTTTTAGCCGTAAGTGATGCAAACTTGTAGTGAATAACTGCATACTAGGCGGGTCAATACACAATAACTGCCATAGCAAATGGCGAATCTGGCCCCAGTTTACAGGCGAATCGTTTCTTTGAGGTCCTCGAGAATGAGGATTTCGCACACGTCTGTGCCAACTATCAACGAGTAGACATTGACAGTAGTGAACCCATTTGGCCATTCCCAGATGTGTGGCCTATGCGTTTGCGGTTGGAAATTCTTCACAGAACCGGCAACTACCACTACGTTCCATGGAACAATCAGAACGTATGTCTTGCACCAAAGCTTCGGTTTAATCCAGTGCTCAATTCCAATCCAAATGAGGCAAGAGTCGCACACCGTCAATGCTGATTCGTAATCCATTCTTAGGAACTTGGTTCGCTCTATGCGAGAGTTACCAATCCAGCGGAAGGGAGGACATTCGAAGTGAAGGAGGCAGATGGCGATATATGCATGTCTGCAGCCGAACTGAAACTGGATGCAGTTTACAAGGTGACTGTTTATGCCAATACCTCTACCAGAATTGGTCGAGATGCACACAGAATCCGACTTGGGAGGATTGTGGGAGCCAACTTATCCATTAAGTGAGAAGCATCTCTTCTTAAGTGCTACTTTGCAGAGTCACAAGGCCGCGATTCACTGCAGACACGTTGGTCATCAGAGCACCCGAACATGTTGTGCTCAGGGGTGCAATTGATGGTCACAATGAATTCAAACATGCCGAGTATCGTTGGCATTTCGAAGTGCAATCTTCCAACGGTTCAACCTGGAATGTCTCGGAGGAGATGATGCATTTGATGGAGGGCGAGTTACTGAATGACCATCTAATTTGTGAGAGACATGAAAGGAAGACGGGGAATGTCAGCTTTATAAAGGAACGAAGATCATAGCGCAACTGCGAGGACATGTCTGAATTAATAGCTGTAAACGCACTACTTTTAAGACAAAGTAGCTTAACCATTCCAGAACAGCCGATGACTTGACCAGATTATACGTAGAACAGCTATCCAGCGTTGGAATTACCGGCGCAACATACAGCTGTAGTGGTTATGCGTTGCAAATCTACACTCTGATGACTTACTACTGGCCGTCAGAGCCGCGCTACTGTGTGCGTGGAGGTATCCATCACACACACGCGCACATGCACTAACACCTGTTAACCCTGTAGCATACCGTCTTGAGTGGGCACATCTGGAATGAACCGACTCATGAAACGTACATGGTGGCGTAGCAGTCTCAACTAAACACACTGTCAAGAGTGTGCGCACCTCTGTTCTGTAGGTTCAAATACAAACACTCTTGTGATTTTTCCTGAATTCATCCGCCAACTGCCGGATCAAGGCCGACTGGACGTCTGTGTGAACGTGGCTCACCCTCAGCTGACAAGTCTGCAATCCTGTCTAACACTCGATGTATGGTCACCGCCAACTTGCGATCAGTGCTCCCTTGAAGCTCCCGATTTCATACACGAGTTTCAGCATGTCTGCGTGGTTTGCAAGTGTCCTCCCATTCAGGGAAGATTTGAGTTTTATGGTAAAGTGGACTTCCACCATGGTTAATATAGAAACGTTGTTGTAGCAAAGACGAATGAGGAACACATGACTCTAGCCATTGCCGAAAAGCCCTCCTTTTGTCTGTTTTACCTCTAGTTGAGGGTGGCATTCAGATGTGCATTCGTAGCCTGTCTGCTTCCAGTCTATATATTGACAGATGTTTTCGTAATGTTGAGGTGAGTGATTCCCACATTTCATACACTGGTAAGTGCATCCATATGTCCATATATCTACTCATCCACCAATTTATCCTGATCCAATTTTAAGTTGGCTCATCCATTCAGTCGATCACTTATTCCTTCATGCATTCGTTCTCTTTTCACTCGTCTATGTCTATCCTTCCCTCCACTCTATTCACTTCCATCCATCCACCATTCCGCCCATTTGTCTTTTCATCTACAGGTTATTGATAATGCTCTTGCTGACTGCTTTACTGCATTTCTAGTTCATTGGAAGCCCACCACATGAATTCGAAAAGCAAATGACTGACATTTTGTCCGGTAAAAATGATATTCTCGAGCGGTCAATTGCTTCGAAGGATCCAAATATCATTTCTATCACTGTTCAGGCAATGTGTGCGCAGATAAGAGGGTTTTTGAACGTAGATCTCGCTCAGAGTAAGCTCCGTATTTACCTGATGCTTGCTTCCTCCTCTTCGGTCCAAGATTTAACCCAAAAATCTGACGCAATCACTTTTTTAACACTGTAGGCTTACCAGCTGCGGACCAGAAGCGAAACAAAATAGCTCAGGTACGTCATTCCGCATTACCTCCAATAAATGTCTGCATAGATGCACTCATTTCATGCAAAAATTAACTACCTTTGCTTGTTACAAAACGACACCTTATACCAAATAAGGATTCATAATTTGCGACCTAAAAATGGAATGATTACCGAGCAAACCACCTTGAACAAATACATGCCCAAGCATCTTAATGATTCCTTTCTTCCAAAATATGAGTTAGATCTCACACAACTTTGCAGTTGATAGATAAGCTAGTCGGAGCTCTGGAACAGGTCAGTCTAATCAACTATGAATACCTGCTCCCCTTATCCTCTGGCCTCGAAGCCATCGCCGCCATCGCCGACGAAATTACCTTCACAACAATGACCCGCATCCAGTCGAAACTTGTCGAGGCAGCATCTGTGTTGCCACAGCTGCTAGATCACTCCTCATTCCGAACGTCTTCAATCTGGCCCACAGATTTACCAACATTGGTTTACATCTTCTTGAGGTATCATCTCCAATCCAAACTGACACTTGATCATAGGGAATGCGCCATCAACACGAGAAGCCCACCCCTCACTCATAGATGTTCGGACACAAGATCTCGACTACGAAACCGACATTGATGCAGATCGTGAGTTGATGTCATCGCGTATATTCCACCTTACTCACTTCACTACTAAGGAAGTCAAGTGACTAAATCAAATACCCTGCAACCCTTGTCCAGTGCAGCGAATCCTCTCCAGTGTTCGTAACCCTGACTAACTTGACCCGGTCGAGCATGTTAGGTACGCGTTAGCTCAATCCTACAAGGGATGCAGTAACACCGCAAATGCGTCTCTGGCTAAACCTGTGACACTTGAGCCATGTTCTCATTTTCAGCTGTAGACACATCGACGCATTGGTTCTGAAGCACATCCGAGAAGGCCAGAGACTATCCGTGAGTCATTTCGACCTGCATTCGACGCGCTTTAATCGGGTTCATTGCAGTGATCTCCAGCATAACGCTTAGAACCTGCATTCATTTGTTCATTCCCATTTAGTGATTTCCATCCTTGCTCACTGATTACATTGCATTCGTTCACTACTTTGCCCTGTACACCTCGTACTCCACTTGGTCATTTGCGCTCCAATTGGGGTCACGTGTGAACGTTGTCAATACCAGAAATCAATGTGTATTTCCGTTGTTTGTCAGGCAAAATCAATGACTGAGGTGCTGGCAAATATCAATAGTGTGCTAGCAGGCAGCCTCCACGAAGTGCTTGTTCCTGGGGGCTCCATGTTGCAGGCCAATTTCAGCACAGGTAATTTTGTTCGCTTCTGTCGTGTAATGACATGGGATCTCTCCAATGATCACAAAGCCTGTGGTGAAGGCAGTATCTCCATTCCAAACATCACGAACCTGCAGGACTACGAGATGTTGTAATACGGTAGGTATCACCAAACATCCTGCTCTATGAGCCATGCTCACGTACTTCACCTAATGCAGCTTTGTCCGTTTTTTAGACAAGTCGCATTGCAGACAACAAATACCCCTTTTTCAACCAAGGTCAGCGCAATCCGCAATCCAACCTTGTCTCCTTAGCATTCTATGCTGAAGGGGTGGCACTCAATTTGTCTGATACACAGCTTCCCTTCCGATTCACACTCACGAAGGTTGGTTGTCATGCCACTGTTTTAGGACACAGCAATCTTCCCAAATAACCACGTAAACGGTCATTTTTCCGCATAGAACATGCCTGCAGGTGCGCCACAAACAGCGATGTGGAGTTCGGTGAACAGGAGGTGCAACTGCCGGAGCCCATCGTGGCTGTGGATGGAACACTGGTTCATCAACTCTCATCATGCACAGATTTGAGGTGATCAAGAAAGCTGCATTCGTTTTCCAACTACACCCCACTGAGATCACAACCTGTCCCCAATACTTGGTGGTTGCAAGGTGCGTCACCTCGTTTACACCACTGATACGCTCCATTTGGAAGCTGATGCCGCAAGGTGCCTGTGTTTATGGCTCTTCGATTCAGCATTCCACCGAATCTGCAAGTCTTGGATGACTACGGCTCCTTTTACTGGGCTATGCTCCCGTCCTCTACCTCGGCTTGTGGTGAGTTGCCACTTTCGTCCAGGTGCTGATTAAAGCATGCAATGATCCCTGTGCCTTGTCGACTAGAAACCCTCTCCAACGGGGAAAAGGCAACAGATCTACTCCCTTCACATCCACCCTGACGTCTTAAGTAGACTTAAAGCCGAGGCGGTTGCGCGGACGAGACACTTGAAAATGCAGCAAAGGAATTGAATTTCTTCTACATTGGCTATCGTCAGACTCTCGCGCGATGAACTGAATCGATACGACGCGAGGAATCCACCCTGTGCCATATCCTTTTAGGGATCAGATTAAGCCACTGCTTATGCACTGGCTATTATGCCTTCGTGTGTTTATATCATCCCAGGTGAAGATGCATGGCATACTATGGGTGTAGGTGAGTATTCATGCATACAAATCTATCCATACCCTTCGCCTTTCCAGATCTCATAATCATATGGAGTCATTACTAATTTAAAGAATACGAACCAGACTTTGGATAAGCTTCGCCATCACATCTTCAAGTCTGAGTCAGTGTGAGAACGCACTGATGGCGTAATGCAAGGTATGGCCCAAAAGCCCTATTTTGAGGCTGTTTGACCTCCAAGCCCTTGGTGTCATTAAGTAATACAAACCGGAACCCATTTGCTCACTTCCCTACGACAAATAGCGCAGTGTCCAACTTGTCATTCCCTGCATCACATGCTGGCTAGGTGTGCAGAAGCAATCTTTCAACGAGCTATTCGGGTGTACAGAAGTGGGTGCTGAGGCTTTGCAAGATGACAAATCGCTGCGGTGGCGTCAGTACTTGCTCACGCACAGATACGCATCAGCTTCAAGCAGCAGTGGTGGTGACCTCTTACACAACCACACCAAACATGACGCCCAGTACAGACTGTGCTGCATGTTTTCTGAA